>BJCM01064935.1:0-10008 GCA_018326385.1 Flaveria bidentis | reverse complement strand
TTATGTTTTATTTAAATTTGTAGTTGTTGGAAGAGTCTTGATGATTTTTATGAAGAAAATCAAAGATTTGAAGAAGTTTATAAGAAAAAATAATTTTGATATGACCATGTAGAAGCTGGATATGCTCATATCATTTGTCAAACTTCAGGCACTTCATTTCTGAAGTTCAATATGATTATATCGTTTCTGGATAAGGTTATATCTGGAAGCAATTGAGTTTATAACCTTAATACACCCCATTTTCAAAAAATAATTTTTATTATTTTTAAAACCCTAGCCTCCCTCAACCTCGTAGATGATTTTGGGTCTTTTCAAGAGTTTTGGGGACATATGAAGACAAAAATTAAAGTTATCACACTTTCAATGATGATCTAACATCATCAATCCTATTCTTACTTAAATTGGTTTGAATTCCTTTGAATCTACTATGAATTCTTTCATTTTCTTGAGTTGTGATGTGTTTTTTATAAGTCTCATGGGCTAAGCTTTTGTTATCATTTGGATTAGATGAAACTTAACATGATTTAACAATTTGTAATTCTTTGAGTTGTTTATGTTGATGTTATAATTAAACTTAATTATTCTTCAATAATTATGTATATTTGATCTAATTTGATGAAATATTCAACCTTGTAGGTGTTATGAGCATGTTATATTAGAAAAACTAATGTTCTACAAGACTTATGAATATGTTGCATCTTTGTGTTAAATTTGTGACATTTGACTAGAAATAAGGAATGAAGATTGAGTTTTAAAAAAATTGATTAATATGTATCATTATGTTTATGTTTGAGAAGACCATGTTGTTTCTCATGAATCATTATTGTCATTGGTTATAAATTGATTTTGTAAGCATAGTTTGATGTTCAAAAATTAAAGGGAAATTATGGTTTTTTTTCTATTTCACGCAAGTTGAAATTGTTGTCATGTGTTTATCGTATTAACTTTATAAAAAATTAGGGAATTTAGTTCATCTTTAACCTTGACATAGTTATATTATTTGGTACTCGTGACCTAACTTTATGTTGCTATTGTGTTTTTATTATTCTAGATTTCGAAAGAGCTACATGCTTAGATATCCTTGATGGGGGTTTAGGCTACTTCCATGTATCATACGTAAGAAATGATCTCACCTTAAATGTGTGTTAGTTGTTATTGTTATGCTAAATGAAGTCAAAGTCCAAGTGATATATTTAATTGATTGTGTATCTTTGTATTTTATTTTCTTGTTTTGTTAGTTTAAAGTGCTGAATGTTTTTAGTTAATTTTTACATTCACAAATTCAAACTTAATTGATCAGTTACACAGTAATGACGGTTTAGTATTGGGAGTCATTATGTTCACGAATTAATACTTGGTTCTTACCTCAAGCTACACTACTATATGATAGGTGCATTTACCCATTATGTGTACTTGGTCTAAATGTGATATTTAATATTTTTTATTAAAATAAATTGTGTGAATTATCATATAATGTATACACATCACACACGTACATCTGCCCCTCATTTAACAAGTCAGACATTTTGCCTCATCTCCTTCAATTTGAAACTCTAATAGTCAATGACCGTAAAAGATGTTGATGCAACATTCACCGACTAAAGCAACTAAATTGATGTCGATTGTTTCATTCGAAGTTATTAAAGTGAGTTGGAAAAACTTCGTCGGAGAATTCCTAAAGGATTAGGTGTAACATCCGCCATTTTCAAGCTATTAACCCGAACTAAAATTGAACTTTCATACGATGTGAATTACTTTATTTAACTAATATTATTAATGAATTATATGGGCTAGACGTGTAGTTTAAACAATATTGTAAATTGTTTTGTTTAATTTATCATTTAAACAACTTATAATAATTCATTGATTTATAAATATTTCTTTTTTATAAAATTATAAAGTTTGTTAATCACGTTACAATAAATAAATAAATAATAAAACCTTATTAAAAGTTGTATTAAATAATTATGGTTTCAATGGAATTTATAAATAAATAATTTGAATTATTTTAAAACTTGGGTTTTAATAAGTTTGGGGTCAAACTTGCAAATTTTGAAACTTGTTTGAAAAGTTCTTACATGAAATAATAAGTTGCAAAACCACAAGGGCCATGTGTGTAAATTGGTTCTAATGACCCACATCGTCGCCCCATCCCCGTTTTTTTTTTCGCCCACTTTCTCCAGTTAACTCCGGTGACATCCAAACAAACTATAACGCTCGATTAAAATGAAATTAAACCACATCTTAACTCTCTCGAATCGGTTTCGATCACCATATCGTTTTTAATTAAATTTATATGATTATTGAAGTCAGGAATTCGAAACCGAAACATAGACTTAACATCTCTCCTGGTTCGTTATGAAACAGTCTTAATTGGGTCTATGGAATGGTGTTAAAACCTTCGAATTAACTTCCTTAAACTTGTTGTATCATCAATTCCATTCGAAACAAGCACATACACCATGTTCGATTGTCATCTTCCTTTCGGACCTGCAACATGGTCGACAGTGGTCTTCGAGGCATTTAAACTCTAAATTGATTGAGAGATTTGGATTACAAACACTCTTTGAAGCTTCATACAAAAGGAATTTGATTAATATTATCGTTTGTATCTGAATCTCCCCTCCACAGTCGCGACATGGGTTCTCTTTATTTCTCATTGTTTCAATCTCGAAAAGGTAAATTGATCCTACCTTTACAAGCGTTTTGATGTGTTAAACAATAGCTCTAAACTTATTACAACTATCATTGGCTGCGAATTGATGTTCAATTTGGATCAAGATCAAACTAGGGGTCATGTTGATTTGGGGGATTTAAACAATTAATGTTTAAGATATTTAAAAGGAAAACTTTAAATAGATTTGGGCTTTAGCCCGACTGGTAATCAATAGCAATACCAGGCATAAGGTCCTGGGTTCAAACTGGGCCTTTGCCAACCTTTTTGATAATTGTTTTTCTTGTATTTTTTAATTCAGAAATATTATAATTATGCTAATAAATCTAAATAGAATTATTTTGTCAACTAAAAACATTCCAAAAATTATTAGTTAATTTTTAAAGATTTTAAAACTTATAATTCTTAAATTAAAGAATAAAAAGGTTATAAAAATAATATTAATTCATTTATATGTTATAAATATATTAAAACTCAAACTTGGATTATTTTAAACGCATTAAACCTACATGTTACAAATACTTTAAATAATAAACTACATAAATGATTATTTAATAATTATTTAAATATTATTTAATTATTCATTTAACCATGTTATACATATATAATTAGTTAATAGAGTTATTTCTTTAAATTTTATTTAAGATTCTTGAAACTTATAAAACAATATAACTTTTTATTATACTTTATTTTTATTTTAAAGGCTTGATATTATAAGACTTTTATAATAAATCATATAAAAGCTCAAAACTTTATAAAATGATTTTAGGTAATTTTAAGGTCATTTTTTATTAATTACCTTTATCAAAATTTAAATAATTAATTATTTCTTTTCACACATCACATTTAATCTTTATTAATCCAATAATCTAAATTATTGAATTCTTATTTTTAATTGATTTATTCCAACTTTATGGAACCAAAACATAATCGATTACGTTGTGACTTAATTATTAAAACCCCCAAATTCCAAATGAAACCCTAATTCATGTTTACTCCTTAATCATATCTTTATTCTAGTCCTAAAGACACTAAATCTTAGGTTGAATCATGAAGAAAACGTTGGGATACTTTTATCTTTGTATCGTTATCTTAAGTGCACTATAGCACGTGAGTTTTCCATGTGAGTTCTCCATGCTCCCATTTACTTTATTTCACACCTTTTGGGGTGAAACATGTTAACCTTATGAACTTACACTTGTAAACATCTTGATAATTGTAAATGCACATGCAATTCATCTTTACTTTTTGTCATTGTTATTGTTATTACTGTGAGTGTTATAAGAGATACATTATATCTTGACAATCATTAACTATTGCTAGACTGGCGACGTCTTAGATCTATGGGCCTAACAAGCCTATTTGGTGCTAAACCGATGTATTGCCGGCTTCTGATGACGTATGACTTGTTCATCATGCGAACCAAGTACACTTAAGCAATTATATAAACTTTAATTAAGTCGAGGTTTGATTGTAGCTATATGTGTTCTATAAACTTGCATAATTCATAACCATTGACATGAATTGCTACTTGTAAACCTTTATATATATATATATATATATATATATATATATATATATATATATATATATATATATACGTGTGTGTTTAACCCATGGAAACTCACCAACTTTCAAAGTTGACCCTTTATTTTTTAACACGTTTCAGGTTTGATACTTGAAGATCTCTTCGTGCTCATATAAGACTTGGACCTAGTTTAACTAAATATTTTGTTTGTAATGATTTAATTGTCTTGTAATGTTCAATGAAAATGATATTTAATAATATTTTAACTTATTAAGTTCCATGTGCTATGAACAATCATTTCACATTCGTCTGCCCCGATGATTCCGCCATCGATCGGGGTGTGACATTAGGAATCGAAGCAACATGGTTGAAATTTGTCAATGATTCCAGCAACAATTTCATAGGGCACTTCCTGGAGCATCTTGAGAACACAACATCACTCGAAACTATTGATTTTCAGGGTATTTTTTGTGGGGTCAATTGGGGTCAATTCCAAAGAGTCCACACACATGCAAAATTAAAGTTTTCTGGACTATCCGAGAACAATCTCACTGAGACAATCCCACAGAAGATCGATCAACCTTCTTCTCTAGTTTATCATCATCAATTATAATGAATTCAATTATAATGAATTCAAAGGTTCAATCCCATCAGAGATAGGAAGCCTTACAAATCTACAATACCTTGATTTGGCTATGGGGACACTCACTGGAGCAAATCCGAAGGAACTCGGTACGCTTAAGAAACTCACCATGATTTACGATTGTTAGAATAGTTTCGAAGGCAAGATTCCGTTAGAAATCGGGAATATCTTCTCGTTGTTTTATCTCTATATCTTTGTTTGCCAAATTTTCTAGTGAGATCCCATAAGGAATTGATGATCTGAGGAGCTTAAAGTTATTGGATTTGATGTGTAATCAGCTCACAAGTTTCATTCTAAGTAGCATTAGTTAGTTGCATGAGTTGGAGATTCTTGGATTACAAAAGAAATCATTAACATGTTAATTACTTGTTAAACTTGGAATAAATTCACTAGTATAATGGTTAGATGTTTCTTCAATAAACATGTCCTCTTAATTTGAAACAATAGTAAACACATAGGACAACGACTGTTACTTTTAAACATTAAGGATGACCGTTGAAATTTGATAAACATAAATGATGTTCTCGGTAATTTTGTCTAGAATTTTTAGTTAGACAATGGATTTTTATAATTCAAACTATTATTCATTAACCAATAAAATACGTGTTATTAACTTAACCCGTGACACTTTTTAAATGGACTGGATATTCTCTTAATTCGCTCAAATTGGATTGATAATAAACTAGCAAAGGTATAATCAATGTGAATCGACGCTCATCACGATCAAACTTTGACGAATCAATCAATACAAACCAAAACATCAAACACACACAAGTGACTAAGCTTTCTCCCGATTATATTACAATATGTGTGTGTTTACAATGAATATGAAACGATAAACGAATAACTAACAATGAAAACACAAACAATCACCTATATATATAAATGAGTAAAAGTTATCACACAACCTTAAATTTCTGGCATCATTATAGTTATTGCATTCCAAGTTTTCGTATACCAACACCGGTCTTCAAAGTTCTCGCATAACTCAACCTTGATCCAAAAGTTCTCGCAAGCTTTCATAGTTTTCGCGTATGGAAAAGTTTTTGTAAAACATCTCTTTGATATCCTAAGCCTCTAATTGGGTACTTTACACATTTAGCTTTGAGTTTTGTTACCAGTTACAATTATAGTGGGATAGTTATCATATATTCACATTCGATTTACATTTAGTTTCCACGTGATTTCATTTTTATTTTCCATATAATTCGTAATCAATATTGTGATAGAAATCGATGCAATTTAATTGTAAACATATGATGATAATGCTACTAGTATTACCATTGTTAACAAAACAAAAAATATATATCACCTACCAAGTACTAATTTAAATTATTAAAATCCAATAAACTAACACAAAATTTTTTTTGGACGACTATTTGAATCACCGACAGGACCTTGACCCACCCGATCATCTTCATTACTCAAGTATAGAAATCTTGATGATATAGAATGACATGTCATTAAATGAAAGCTCGTACATCTATCTGTACACATTGGTCCTAAACTGAGATCACCATTAGGAGGAAATCCACCTTAGGTGATGTAACTCTTTCTTTTTGTCACATGTGGACGTTAAATCTAAGACATTTTCATTTTAGTACAGTTTTAAGCAACTCATGTTAACCGCTTGACGTTAAATACCAACGATCCTTAACCCAAGTGGTTGAGGTCAACTACCCCAATAAAATAAAGAAAGATGTTCATGTCTCACATGTGATAAAGATGATTACAGGTTTGATAAGAAGGTTTTGTCACATATTGTGAGTTTTCATTAAGAGTGGTCTTAGGTTCGGAATTAATGAGGATGGATGGATATAACCATTTGGGGATGTGCCATGTTAGTGCCCAAAGTTTTGTACTTAAATAATAAAAATAATCGAATGACCCAATAACTCAACGACCCAGTGACTCAATGATCCGTTAGTAATCCAACTAACTATTAAGTAGACTAGTTGGATCTAAATTAGTTTAAGATGCTTTAAGTTCTTAGAGCATTCACACTAACTTCCCCATTTCTATATTTACACTAAAAATATTATTTTTTACTATCTTTTTTAATTAAGTAATCTTTTTTATATCTGTATCAATACATTTTCTTTCTCTTTTACTCACAACCACTTTTTAAAATATTAGAAAAATTATGGGGTTGTACCGTGTTTCCCTAAATATGCAAAATCATAGTACAATCCCCATAAATATTCTCCCTCTTTCATTCATGACCACTAAGGTGTTGTTTGTTTTTCTTCAAAAGCTTTTCCCCACCTCTTCATCTGCACGTATGCAGACATGGGAAGATGTTTTGAATGCGCAGACTGTTTGATTTTTGGAAAACGTTTCATTAAAAAACGTATTCCTGACGTATGCGTGGAAAAGATGTGGACTTACCACTTCTGAGGTCTTCAAACCTCTTCTCACCTACCTCCACCTCCCCTACCGATCGCCCCACCTGTGACATTTGTCACCGAAACAAGTGTGTTGACCTTTTACTTTGATTGTGTTGACCTTTGACTTTGACTTTTAACTGTGATTTTGTCTTATTTGGTCTTGACCTTAATTGATTGATCATTTTAATGTTGATAAAAGATTTTAGATTAATGGGCCTAGGGCATAGTGTTGGGACTAGAGTTTTAATCATCAAGATGGCGAATGGGCTTGCCATTGATCAAGGTCTTGTGCAGTAGACTAATTAAGAACGCTAAATTTACGTTAAAACCCAACTAATCATACATTCATGTATGTTTCCTAAAGTATAGTATATGAACTTGAATTAGTTCAAAATAATAATAATAGTAGTAGTAATAATAATAATAATAATAATAATAATATAAATTATTTGATTTCTAGGGCATATAATAGCTCGTTGGAATGGTCTTATCACGATAGTTTTAAAAACGTAAAAATTGAGCAACACAAGAAACGAGACGACACGAAAATGAACATGATTGGCCAAAGGCCCTTGCCCATCCCTTTAATCAGTCGATAATCAACAAAGGGGTATTTCTCCCTTGTTCTTTTCATTCTTGCAACCCTAATTTACCAAAAAGTTCTCTCCTTGGAAACCCTAGCCACCACAACCAATTCTCCTTGTTCTTCACCTAGATCCATCGAAATTCATCATCCTATACTAAGATTCTCCACTTGTTCTTCCTTCTTTTTGTTGTTAGGATGATAAATCTTGGAAGATCTTGCTGTTCAAGTGTTGGATCCACTAATCGGTAAAAACCTACTGCCTTTGTTCTTAATTGTTCATTGATCTTTTGATTTGGGATTGTAACCTCTTGAAATCTGGACTTAATAGAAGTTTTTAGATTCTATTTATCTATTAAAAATCATTAATTTATTGATATTGGATTGATCAGGGTGATAGAATAGTTGATCTAATCGATAAACGTATAAAAATTGGAACCAGAAGAGTAAAAGTGGATGAATATGTGTTTGGACATTAATATAGTGTTAATCCACGTTTTAATTCTTTTTTGGACATTGGGGTCATATATTAAACGTTCTTACGGGTTTCGGGTCAATGAAGATCGAAAACTGAGTTTTTGAATCCAAGAGACAATGCTGAGAATTTGGATAGTTTGCTGTGAAAAAAATGGGTCATTTTGTGAAGGTCTTATTGAGGTTATAAAAAATCCAAATAAATCGAATTTTTAGTCTAAAAACAATTTCAATGAGTCTTATAATTAACCCAAGTGGTCTCGCGTCGTTTCGACATTGTTTGGTCCTCCAAACACGACACACAAAGCTGAAGGTCAAAACTGACGAATCTGGGCAGCAGGTTGGTCTGTGTTTGTCGAGTCATATCTTTATCATATTTTATCCAATTGAGGTGATTCTTTTTCTGGAGTTTAATTTAAAGTCTTGTCTTTCTAATGACTCCTATTATGAAACTTTTCATTATCGTTTCGACCTCCAACCAGTTTATTCAAAACTTATGCGCAATCAGGTCATAATGCTGAAATATTTTATTGAAATTAAAAATAAAGATTTGAACCTAAATAATCAAATGAAAACAAGCTTAATACTTAAAACTGATTAAGTGACTTTTATAAATGACAAAATTAAGGACCATGATGGATATTAAGGGCTGGACTTCGAGGACTACACACAACTAAGTCAACCTGGCTCTTTAGTAATCTGTTTGGTGTTTTGTGTTCTATAGTGATTTCACATTTTTACTGAGCACTTTGGGAATTTGCTATTTTGAGGTGAGTTTCGTGGCCCCGTTTTATTACAATTATTTACAAAATCAAGGGGGGAAGTATGCTCAACCCTTATATGCTATGAACTTATTTATATCTTTTGGACTGTTGTGTTTAATGTTTTGTAAGTATATACCTGGTACATGCATGAGTTGCTGTGTGGTTCTTTATTCACAAGTATTTAATTCCGGTGTGGAACCGATAGACAGGTATTGATAGTACTATTGGGCTAACACCCCACTCTTGTTTGTTAATATACTAGTTGGGCCTAACAGTGGCTAAGAACGGGCCCTATGGTAAATATGTTCCGACAAGATCCGTGTGTACGTCATAGGCTTAGCTGTGATACTCATGTTTACATGTGATATTGCTTGCTTATAACGGTTTACAGTGTCCTACAAAACTATTACACAACATCAATTATGTTTACTACTTAAACTGCGAACTCACCAACAATATGCTGACCTTTGAGCATATCTTTTCAGGTAACAACCATTGAGGATAGCTAGGGATGCTGCCTTAGCGACGACCCTAGGATTTGCTCCCGGGTTGTGGGATTTACATTTCTTTTTGGATGTCTCTGACAATTTGCTCCCGGGTTAAAGTTATTGGATGTCTCTGACAATTACGTTGGATCTTTCTTTGTTATTCATATTTTGTTCACTTGCTCCCGGGTTGTGGGATTTACATTTCTTTTGACTATTTGGCTATGATTGTCGTGGAATTGACTAACCGCGACACAAGTCTCCATTTGTGTTCGGCGACGTCATGTCACGTTGACTTTTCATCATTTAATGCATCTCTATTAATTAACAATGTGTTATGACGATCCCATCCGTTACATTCTCATGTTTCCGCTATAAGCGGGGGTGTGACACCACTCCACCGGCCGACCCACCTTCCCTATCTGCCGGACCACCACCGCCCCACCTCCCCTACTGGCTGGACCACCGCC
>BJCM01064934.1:0-34762 GCA_018326385.1 Flaveria bidentis | reverse complement strand
TTAAGTAATCTTAACACGATAGTGATTAAAAAAAAGGTGTTTTAAACTTGGCCCAATACTCATTTGATATGTATTTGGTATACACCCATTGGGTTTCGTGAGTAGCAACCCTGAGGGGTAGGGTTGGCGACTGCCTAGGGTGGGTCTCCTATTGGGCCCGAAATTTATAAAAAATTCTAAATTATATATGTATTTATAGTTAGAAAAAACCTATAGTTATTAACGTATCCAAAAAAATACGGGTTATTAACTTTATATTATAAAGGATTATTTTTTCTACCCGCTTAAGGCCCAGACTTTTTCTAGAATTCTTGGGGACGACCTTGAGTTTCGGGCATACCCGCGGGTAAGTGGGTATACACGTAATTTTATAAAAAATTCCCGTATGATATACTCGTTGTGCATCTAGCCTAAATCTTATTGTTGCTATCTCTCTTTGGCCATGTTTATTCGCCAATGTCTCTCCTAAATCTCTAGTTCCTCGAGTAGGAGATTGGGGGAATGGAAATTGGGAGGATAATTGAGTGGGAAACAAATTGAAACTAAAGAACTTGAAGATAATATAATACAATTAGAATATTAAAAGAGAATATAATATAACTATTACTTAACGTAACAAATAAAAAATAAATAAATAAAATTCCATGTATATAATCAAGTAAACGTGTGTGTTTAATCGAGTATAAAATGTAAGCTCATACCATAAAAATAATAAAAATAATTCTATAACTGGTCTCATACCTGTTTTCCCTACCCAAAATCCATCACAAATGTCTCAAGTTTCAGGTATTTTATTAGGTTCGAGTTTGACTGAGATTTATAGTTTTTACTTTTTAGTACCTTTTAATCTTTTATAGCTTACCTAAAATTGGGCCTACAGTTCGGCCCAACATAAAATCATTTGGGCCATGTTTTTAGCATGAAACAACTAGTTACTAGCCCATTAAACAAAAGTAAGTTTCAAACTTCGAATTGGTGCCCAAATGAGTTGAGGGGATAAAAAAACAGGTCAGCTTTAACTGCTTCAGGTTATAATTGGTTTTAGATCGTTCAAAACCTTGTTCGTCCAAACTTGGTTATTAATAACCTTTTTTTAATTAATCTTTCACAAAGAGTAATCAAGCTTTAAGGGTGTTCCAATAACATTATTCATGTTTCTAATTGTTGCAATCAGGTTATTTAACTTTGATTTTGTGTTTAACTCCTATATAGTTAAGTTAAGCAGCAGGTAATTGTTTTTCTAACCATTTCTCTCTACCGGCACTGTTGAGCACCCTTCTCCTCCATAGCTCCACCTCCGAACACCCCTCTCCCTCAACCTTTGACCAAACCATCACTGTCGTTCCCCCACCATTATCGCCTCAAACACATCTGCAACCCATCCAAATCCGAGTCCCACCATCTGCAACCCACCCAAAACCGCCCCATCACCTTCAACTCCGTCACCATCACTTTTGGCCCCTCTATCTCCGCCCCATCATCTTCGACTAGCATCACCCATTTAAACTTAAGCTTTTAAAGTTTTGTACCTGCTATTCAGGTTAAATACATAGGATTGAAACATTAAAATAAACTTTAGATACCTGATTGAAAAAAAAAATACAAGTAACCTAATTAGAATAGTTTTAAAATTTGATTACTATTTTACAAAATTACCCATAATTAAATACTAAGTATAAAATAAACTCAGTAAATTTTTTGTTATTTATTTAAACACTTTAGAAATTACAAACACGGTTTCATTAAAAACTACAGAAAATTGTGAATACATTTTTCATATATATAATCATCATCGTTTTGTGTTCATCTTGGCCTCGGTTGACATTTGTTTTTTTTACCACCTTACAATGTTTTTGCGAATGACTTTCTTGAAGTGGAGTTGGACTCGCTATTGAATAACCTTTGAAAGTTTATACCAATCGAATTTTAACCAAATAATTTTAGTTTTTTGTTGTTGATATGGATTGAAACTTTGATATTGATTAAAACTGTTATTGATACTGATTTAAGAAGTGATACATGTTTAATATTCTATTGAAAATTTGTGTTTGGTCAAACCAATGAATTTTATCTACCCTTGCAAGATGATGGACTGTGAGATGATCTAACGTGTGAACGCTTGCATTAATTTATTATTTGTGTGCGATTTGTAATCCGGAAAATAAAATATTGACTTTTTTAATTTCATAATAGACTGGTGCCTCAAAATTGGGCATTTGGTCTAGTGGTATGATTCTCGCTTAGGGTGCGAGAGGTCCCGAGTTCAATTCTCGGAATGCCCCAACTGATTTTATATATTTTTTCTTATTTCATTTCACTTAAATCCATAAAAGGTTCCTCTTAAAGAGTGTTAATCAAAGGATCTTTAGATTAGGTTAATAGTTGATTATGTTATTAAAAATAGTATGATTTTTGTAACTATTTATCTCTCTTAATGAGTTGAAAATACATATACTATAAAACTCTATTAAGGTTTTACAAACACACATTTTTTGTTTAATATGCTGGTATGCACCTATTTTGGTTTCGAGCCTCCGTGGTACTAAAAAAAATAAAAGTTTCAGTTATTGTTTTGATTTTTGGTTAAGTGGTTTTTAACATGTCTTCTTTTGGTTATAGGTAGATTTATTACTTTTTTCGGTTACGATTTGCTTTTTATGCTTCCCCACGTGCCTAAACAACAATATTCTATTGATTTAGATTTATAAATTAATTTTAACTCAAAAATTCAATACATGTGTCGTGTCATGCATGTGTTTTAACTTTTCATATGTAAATAAGACTTCTTATGTACAAAATCTTCATATGTATATAGGTACAAAATAATCAAATGGACTAATATAACTGTTTTGTTTCTAATATTCAAGGGGCGTAGATGCACTCACGGCCGGCCCTGAGGAGGAGCAGGCTAGACAACCGTTCAGGGCCCACTCATTTAAGGGGCCCAAAAAAATTTTAATTTTATTTTATTTTTTATTTTTTATTATTATATAAGTTTTTTAAATAGTAATATTCCGTTTAACCCAATTAAAAAGTTTAACTTAAATATCAAATAACCCAAATACAATTCTTAAGGGCCATTTTTGTTATATAAATTTGTTATTTATAACTAATTTTTATCAACTAAACTAGAAGTCTTTTTTCAAAGAAACTCAAATCTCAATTCTTGGTCAACTAGAGATAAAGTAAAAAAAATGACGGCCCCTAGCAATGAGGTTGAATAGAAAGATTTATCGGTTAGCTATTCCATTATGTCATACTAATAATATGATCTTGTTACGTTTATTTCTAAAACGTTTATTTTCGTTTAAAAAATTAGTTTATATAATTTAATTCGTTAGGGCGTATGAGCCTTTTTCTCAACCCGTCCAGAGCACTAAAATCCTCAAGATCAACCCTGGATGCACTTCATATATAAATAAATGGACCAATGATCATTAGATAAACTTGTTAATTAAAATACTTATAACATATAAATATTAAAAAGTCTATCGGTTCAAGTTTTACTTTAAACAAAATGCTCAGAGTTGAATTATGAGTTTTTATCAGCAATAAGTATCTTTCAGACAGGTTTGAAGGTGCGATTGCAGCTATAAAACGGATAGGCAGAACCAATTAAACGATTAAAATAACACGTATTTTTATCTTTTGAAATAGTGTCAGCCCATTTATTTTTCGAAATAAATAAAAAAGTAAAGAGAAAAACTTTACTGACACCCCTGCATCACGTACAAAACACACCATCACCTTATAATTCTCTCCCAAAACAACCGTTTTCACTAATGGACGACCAAACAACCACCGCCGGAAAACCCTCCGGCACGGCGGCGAAACCCACCGGCAGCGGCGGACAGCCGCCGTTGGAGACGACCAAATCGGAGCGACACGTGTGGCTGATGAAATGCCCTCCGATTGTCTCTCGATCACTCACGCAAAAGCAACCACAATCACAATCATCGACACCTAATGAATCTTCTTCTTCTGTTGCTCCAATTGGAGCCAAAGTTATCGTCACCGTTGATCCGCTTCTACCGAACAATGATTTTTCATCTACTCAGGTACATGAGTGTGGATATTTTGTTGTGTGGTTGTGTGTTGTGAATCGTATTTGCCTCGTGTTTAGAGTGTATATAAATGCTGTTGTTTGGTGATGTGATGTAGTGTGATTGTCAATTTGTCATTGTGAATAGACCTAGGTTATGATTGATTTAATTGATTCATTTTGTTTTGTTTGAGTAATTGAGTTGATACTTGATAGGAAATTCTGTTTTGCTGTTATGTATGCATGCTACGTGTAAGTTATAGAGGTGCATTGACGGAGCTTGCAGCATCTTTCCTTCGTTTATGTTCATAATCATCAGTGTAGTAAACTAGTAGTGTGCATTGCTAAAATTTCATGTTCATACTTCACAATCATCGGTGTTGTTGAATGATCTATAGCTGGTATAAGTAGTTATTTTATGGTGTTAGAGTTAAGGCACTCAAGGTGCTTATCTGAAATCCAGTATTCATTTGAGAAGGTTTTTGATGAAATGAACACCTTCCAGAATGCAGATGATACCTTCAATCCTTCATAACAATTTGTAGCAATTTGGGTTTAATATCAATCCAAGTTTTGAGAGTTTGTGATGCTTTAGTTGAGAATTGAGATGAATACCTTATACCTCTTTCAGTATTGGGGAAGGATTGTAAACCCCAGTTGGCTACTAGACTATAATTATGTTAAATAAGGCGAGTGTTTTGGCGGTTTACTGCCTTCAACCAGTATACCACATTTATACTGTTTCTTGTTGCATGAATTATGTATAGTGATGGATATAGTTTTGATCCGTGAATTGGTTGTAATGGTTGTAATGGTTGTTGGTTAATCTTTTATTTGGCTATGATTGCTTGATGGAATTTACTAATTGAAAGAAAATAACAGTAGAAAGTAATGCAGTTTGCTTGTTTTGTGGAATGGCTTCAAGATAGAAGTTGCTCATAAAAGCAAAAAAGAATAGTTCTTTTTTCCCTTTTCTTATCATGCTTTTTTCCCTTTCTTTTCTTTATTCTACTTTTTTTGCTTCTGTTTCTGAGAAGCTTATTACTGATCAAATGGCTTTTGTGGTCTGTGGAGTCCAGATTTTAGTTATGCACAATGCCATATTGATTTGTTACTAGAAACAAAGGGAAAATGGGATATTTGAATGTTTTTTGTTCAATGCATTAGGTGGAATTCAATGCACTACAAAGATATATCAAACAGAAGTACACTAGATGGTATTCAAAATGAAAAAAAAGGTAGAAAACAAAAGAAAAAGGTGAACATAAGAAAGCAAAAATGAAGGGGAGAGACATGCCCCCCACCCCCCACTCCCTCGCTTATCCCACAACAATAATAAATGGAAAGGAAAAAAACAAAAGATAGCAAACAGAAAGTTGGATGCTGTTAGGTGATCATTTTGTTTTCTGTCTTGCTTGTTTATTCATGTGATGAAAGAATTAAGAAAACAAAAGTCCTGCTCTCCTAATAAAAGTAACTGGTTTTCTTACATTCTCTGTCTGTTTTGCTAATTTCAGTATAAGCAAAATGGTATTTTTATCTTTAATGGAGTGCATACTTTCCTAACTTCCTTCCGGCTTATGAAATTATACATGATGTGATCAGTTTACTATGGAGTTGCTTGGCACTCAATCAGGGAGAGTACCCAAATGTTACTCAATGGACATGTCAACAGATTTCATTCCTATGTCTGTGTTTTCTGAGTCCAAACAAGGTAAGTAGTTTTGTTTAATATATATTTTATGTGATATAGAGTTGTATAAATATGTTAGTTTGTGGATAGTCTATTAACTAATAACACAAAAATGGTAATGTATCATAAATTTGATATGAAGCCTCATATATTCACTTCAGGAAAGGTTTCTGTTGAAGGGAAAATATATCACAAGTTTGATATGAAGCCACATAACGAAAACATGGAGGAATATGGGAAGTTATGTCGTGAAAGGACAAACAAATATATGACTAAAACTCGACAGATACAGGTTTTTTTTTGCTTTTCTTGTATGGCTATTACCCAATTGGAATTCTTTGTAATTATTAATAAATTTCTTCTTATTTAGATTATTGAAAATAACAATGGAGCACATATGAGGCCAATGCCTGGGGTGATTCCCTCAAAAGCCCCTTCACAGACTGTAATTTCAAGCTTCCTTTACTCTGTTTATTCTTATGTGAATCAGCATTTGAGGTTCTGTTTATTTTCCTATTCTAAGTGGGTCGAGTAGGTGGGTAACAAGTCAAAAATGGTTTCCAAATAAAACATGTCATTTTTATTGTGGGGCCGGGCCAATTGACAAACAGTTTTTTGTTCAGTTTTCTAAACTTTCTATAAATGCTTCTTGTGCTTCCAATGATTCTGATATCAAAATAATAATTTTACACTTTTGATAAAACGACTTAGAAGTTAGAAGGTTGTACAACTATACATCCAAACTACACCTTGGACAATTTTCAGTGTGTTTGACCCATTTGACTCGTTCCTTTTCTATTCGACCATTTTGATATGTCTTTGTAAAGAAAACTGAACACACATTTATAAGTAAATGAACCGAAATCACCATCTATAGAGTCACTCCAATGTCCAGGACAAAAAGAGAACTCCGGTAAAAGGATCAGACACGAAAAGAACAAGAAGGGATCGCCGAGAAATGGAAGACATTATGTTTAAACTCTTTGAGAGACAATCGAATTGGACCTTAAAGCACCTTATTTCTGAGACTGACCAGCCTGAAGTATGTTACTTTTTTCTGTATTTAATATTTTCATTTCACTATGATTTCTCATTTTTATATAATTTTACCACCATAAATATAGATATAAAAGGAGGAAAAAAATCATGAAAATATATATGCTTTGGTTTCAGCAATTCCTGAAAGATTTGCTTAAAGATCTGTGCATCTACAACAACAAAGGATCAAACCAAGGGACTTACGAGCTCAAACCGGAATACAAGAGATCAACTGAAGAACAAGAACAAGAACCGGCATCAAAATAGCTAATTCGCACTTCTGTTTGTCTATTGATCTTTATATGTTCATGAGAGTTGCCTTTTGTTTTATTGCAGACAAACCATTATTTTTACTAAATATATAAAAACTAGTTTCAATAACCCGTGTATTACACGGGTTGAAAAAATAAAATAATAAAAAAAATAAAATTTTATTAATTATAAAACGATATTTTGAAATATACGATTAATATTATGTATGAGTAAAAATATAAGTAATAAACAATGATATCAAATTTTTATCAAAGTTTTGTATGAGAAACCATTGATATGTACATGAGTTTTAATTTTTTAATTAAATAACCTAACATGACAATGAAAAAAAGTAAAATATTGACTAATCTTGTCTCGAGCAATTGTAAATGACAAAAAACGTAAAATATGATGGTGTTAGTAAAATTGTATGGAAATTTACTAAAAATAACCTTTTAGAAAGAAGGGTCAATGATGTCTTTTTGTACTAACTATAATATATAATCACGCACATATTTAGTTGAGTTTACTATTAAACTTACGCTCATATGATAATACAATTAATTATGGACAATGTAAAAATCAATAAAAAGAAAAGAACTTTCTAAAATCCATATTAAAAATAACTACTTTATATCTTCATATACTTGATTAAAGAGTTTTATCTTAATAAACAATATTATAATAAAATGGATGAAAGGAAAACAAAAAGATAAACATTATCTAATAAACCAAATAAACCACTTATAAAATAATAAAAATATGTTTCTAACCAAATAAGAACATGTTTAATAATTAGTTAGAAAAATTTTAAATTTTGGAAAATAAGGATTTTATTGATGGTAACAAATAGAAAAAGAAAAAAGAAAAAGAGACGATAATGAAATAAAAGACAATTGAAAATATTGATGTTTAATTAAATTACATTTTTAATAGTATTTTATTTTAAGTTCTAAACCAATTTTTTGTTTTTACTAATAGTAGTTTTTATTGAAAATACATATAAAACATTATAATTGATGTGCTTTTAGGTGATACTATACAATCTTAAAATAAATATTTATTTTAAATTTTGACTTATTTTGTCTTTCAAAAAATAAATATTTAATAAGAAGATAATTTTAAAAATTAACCAATAGAATTTGATAAAAGTAAAAGTAAGAGATATATGTTTTTTAGTTTAAATTTGAAGGGTTTTAATTTATATCTCGTTAATTTAGAAACAAAATGTGTATTTAAAAATTTTAATAAAAAAATGATAGATTGAATTATTTTGAGAGGAAAAAATATTTATTATTAAATGTCAAGATGACATATGGCATTAGATGTGTCTAAAAAATTACATGTGACAAATATAATTATCATTTTATTAGAGTAGTAGGATTGTCTTTCAAAAAATAAATGAAATAATTATTCATAATTGTTAATAAGTAAATATGTATGAAACCCAGAATGCCAAACATACTGTACAATGTTGAACCGGATGATTTTTGAATTTCGTTACGAAATAACCCCAACTAGTTTATTTGATTCATAACAATTTACGAGTTCTAATAAAGGGGTTTTAATTGTGATGCATTACCAAGAAGCCATCTAGTTTAGGGTTAGCCTCATGACATCCCAAATGAAAAGTATTGAGTTCAAGTCTCATCTAGATAATTTGTTTTATATAAGCTAAATGGTTATTTTAGTTGTAAGTTTTCTATCGGATAAAATGGCCAAATCACTACACTTTTATTTTTTGGGCTCAACGGAATAGAAATTCATTTATCAGGCGGATCCAAGTGTTTTAACTGTTAAAAAAAGAGTGATGTATTAACATTAATGAGAATATAATACTCAAATAAAAAAGACATATTTTTCATGAGGTATTGCTTCTAGAATATGTAAACAATTAAGACTTTGAATACTCATTTTTTTTTATTTCCAATGCAAAACTATCAATTGTCAAAGGAAGGCAGCAAGATGATCAATAAGAATGGGTCATGCCTTTTATTATTATTTATCAAAATGACATATTATTAGCCCCCAATAACTGACCAAAATCAGTCGAAAAAGTTGTTGATTGTCAAAGTCAAACAATTGCGTGTGGATGCCATATGTATTAAACGCTTTATCTACCCTTTACTGCTCTCATTCATCATTTGTTTCATTCTTTCATCTGTTATTCATAAAAAAACTAGACTTGTTCTCGTTGATTTCTCCGTCAATTCATCTGTCTTCATCATCGTCGTCTTCAAGGGTATGATCGAATTGCACCTTTTTCTCTAGTCGATTACTGAATTTTGATCTTGGGGTTTGTTTGAATCGAAGCTTTAGATGAATTATTGTTGGGTTTTATTGAAATTGAGGATTAAGTTGATTAATTAGATGGGCTGTGTATGCTAGATTGCTAGATCCTGTGTATTGAACCTTGATGCATTGAAATATGAAGCTCTTTAGCGGAATTGATCTTAATTCTTTATTTTTTTCCATTTCTTCATGTGAACTGATAGCTTTATGATGCTCAATTTTTGAGTTTTGGATTTAGGTATAATGGGTCTTTGATGAATTAGGGAATTTAGATCCGTTTGATGGTTTGTTGAAGCTAAAATTTGTGATGATATGCTCTTGACTTTTAAAGGTCAAACTTCTCTTTGCCAGAGTTGTAATTATAAGTTTATAACATGCTACTTTCACAAAATTTAAGACCTTTTTCTCTCTATTTATAGCAAATATTGTTGTCTTGTAATGTGATTATCGAGTATTATGTAGAAAGTTAAGTGTATTCATATGATCATATCATCAAAAACAGTTCATCTTTGACTTTCAAGGTCAATCAGAAGCAGCTTCTATACACAACAGTGGGATTATTATTATTATAGACATATTTGTTCTTTACAAGTCTGTTGGATTAAATTGGTTAATTGAAGTGTAATTGTGTATCCTCTTAACATTTTGTGATTTTGTTATGTGAAAAGTTGCATATTTTTGTACTATGTGCTACAAAATTGAGACTTATAAACCTTTTTATTGTGTGCAGATTAAGTTCCGGTAAAAAATCAACTTCTTATATAAAAACATGGCTGAGGAATCATCAACTTCCCGACATAACATTGTCAGTTGCCCATTTTTGCGTAACATTAACGAGCCAACTAATTTCTCCTTTTCTTCATCGGTGCCTATCCCATTGCCGGTAGGTTATACCTTCCAATTGTTTCGTCAATATAGTAATTAAATTGCAATTGAAAGTTGTGTATGCTATCTTTTCTTGTATATACTCATTCACAGGGTGGTTAATGTAAAACCAATTTTAAGTGAAGAATTATGAGAACTGTGTGCAGACGTGTACTTATTGTGTTGTGTGCAGACATGTACTTATTGTGTTATATATCGCCTCTATTTTTCTCTCCCACTGATTTGATCAGCATTACATACAAATGTTTATGCACTTTTCATGATTTTCTTCTTAATTGGTTATGTATTGAAAATGTCACTACTCAATCAGTTTAAATGTCTATTTTTGAAACTATTCTCATGGTTTATGTTCTCGTGGTTCAGGTACGGGGAACCAAAGGTCCTATATTTGAGGATGGTCCTAGTTTTGATTCGGCATATAGGCTTTTCCATGGTCAAAATGGCGTGGTTCCACTTTCTGAGCCATCATCGCATGCTCCTCAGAAGGTGAGGTCCGAGCCAGCTCCACAACAATTCCACCCTTTAGCCGCCAGGGCGGCTACAATCAGTCTCTCAGGCTTTGGTGGGGCCTTCGGTTTTGATGCATTTAATGAGATGTTCAAGAATCATCAACATAAACACAAACCATCCAAGAAAGACTTTTCACAAAAAAAAGAGTCTAACCATGAAGCATTGGGTGAAGAGTGGCTGCAAAATGGCAAGTGCCCAATGGCTAAATCCTATAGATCAGTTACTAATGTGCTGCCAATTATGGCAAAAGCACTCAAACCACCATCAGGCATAACCTACAGGTGTCCGCCAATCATTGTGGCAGCTAGAGCGGCTCTAGCCAAAACTGCCTTTGCAAAGAACCTTCGACCCCAACCCCTGCCTGCAAAAGTACTAGTGATTGGAGTCATGGGCATGGCTGCTAATGTCCCACTAGGGATATGGAGAGAACACACTGAAAAATTCTCACCATCATGGTTCGTGGCGGTTCATGCTGCAGTTCCATTTATAGCCATGCTTAGAAAGTCGGTTTTGATGCCCAAATCCGCCATGGCTTTTACAATAGCTGCTTCTGTTTTGGGTCAGGTGATTGGGTCTAGAGCTGAAAGGTACAGGCTTAAAGCGAAGGCCAGTGCGAGTCATCAAGTAGAGGTTATAGGTGCACGTTGTGGCGAGTCTATTGAGTGGGACTCGGCATCTCTGCAGGCCATTAGGCCGGTTTCTTGAGCTTTCGCTTGTATAGGCGAAAGAGCTTATGAACATGTATACAATTGTTGCAGGAGTTATAAAGTAACGGTTTTTTTGTATGTTGTATTATGTAAGTTAAAAGATTATCAACACATTGTTCTGCTTCCTTGAAAATGCAACTTAATTTTTGTTCAAAATTGTTTATTTGAGTACATATTTTGATAAACAACCTCAAACAGGATAAAAACTATATCAAGATTAATATCAATTATTAGGGTAACTCTCTAATCCAAATCACTTAAGGTTTGAACCTAACAACAAGAACTTAAAAGTCTTCACTTGTGTCTTATGGAATTAGTGTTATTCAGTTTTAAAAGGTAATAATTATACCAACTCTAGTCTTATTATAAGCAAAAGTTATGTTTGTTAGTGTAAACTATAAAGACACACCTATGTGTACACAAGTTGTTTAGTTGTGTAATTTCATAATTGATTATTTGAGTTACCCACTCATTAGGCCATTTAAGGGCGAACCTAATAACTAGAGCTTAATAGTCATTAGTCTTTACTACGGTTTCGGTAGACAAAATTTAGACCAACTCTTGTCAAGAGGACCAAACACTAAATGTACGATGCCAGCAAAATGATGATAGTGTGTTTGTACATCAGAAGTACCGCTCCCTCACATTATTTAGCAATTTATACCCCAAACCACCAGTCGCTAGTCGATATAGTATCCATACTAAAAAAGCTATAATATTAATGCAATGGTCGACATTTATTCACATTAAAGTTTAGTCACAACGACTAAGGAGCTAAAAATATTGTCAACTTTTATACTAGAGGAGATCTCTAAACATGACAATGTAGCATAACAAACAATATCATACACATGCATTGTTCGAAGACAATACGGTATACACAGCTCACTGCTACTCCTTCATAGCATTGGCGTGGAAGCCACTATCACCACAACCTCCACATCAGCGTGCGTTGAGCTCCACTAGCGTTGCCTTTAACGCTCGTTTTTTGTTGCCTTTACCACAACGTGGAAGTACCACCACTCGTCCCCTTCTTCCTATCAATTAATCCTTGTGACATCCTCATCATCTCTTCGCAAGATGACCGAGAGTGAAGCCAAAAGATAACCTGGGGAATCTCAAAGAAAAAATGTATAATGTAATTTATGTTATAGGACTAGCTATTTACAGGCATAGCATGTCAAAGAATATCCAAATTCAATATCATCATGCTACGTGTCATAGTTTGTCAGAAGATCAGTTGCCGAAATCATTTGTATGAAACTGTCCAACACGCGTGGTCTTGAACTCTTGACAACCTTCTTGGCGACACCAGGTGCTCAGCCAATCATCTTAGATGAACAATGTCTACACTCACAAGTCTAATATGTAAATTCTACACGTGTTAGTTCGACCCGAAACAACCCAAATAGACATAACCGGCCCGGTTTCAATCCAACGAATCCCTCTATGTTCTGAAAACATTGATGTCGTTAACGCATAAAAAATATAAATCTAAAACTATAACAGTCTAGTGTGGTGTTCCCCTATCAACTGTTTTGACATGATGTCAACGAACAATGCAGTGGTAACCCATACTCCATCTCCGGCGACGTTCGGCGACCCTTGGCCGGAGTTCAACGACGGCCTTACGTACCGTGATGTTGTCCGATCACCTGATTCCGGTTATTCTCTCTATCTAACCATGTCTCTACCCTCTGTTAACTTTATGTACACAAAACAATGAAGTTCGCTCAAAACTCAACCTTTGATTGTGCAGGTTTGACGTTGATTGAGTTTTACACTCGCAAACATCAAAGCTCAGCTCCATCACTAGGGTAAGCTTCAGTTTATGTAAATCCTTCAAACCTTCTTAGGGTTTCAAATTAGGGTTTAGGTTTAGTAGTTTCACGGCATCTATGTTTCGTATATTTAGGAACTCCATTTGCATTAGTATGAACTGGAATTGGATGAAAATAAGTTTAACAGTTTCAACTAGTAAGATTTAACTCAAATTGCAAACATACAACTATCAGTACAATCTTTGCATCTTTAACAATGAAACAGAGTATTATCAACTCATTGTTTTGCATACCTATAAGCATAAAAGAAAACACTGAACTTTATTCCCAAGGTAGCCAATAACTAAACACCATTGTTTTATGCTTAATTCTTGCACTATTGTAAATGTAACCGGAGGATAGATCGTATATAAGGCAATACATGCATGTGTGGTATATACTGCATCTTCATAGTACTAAATATGAAGCAGTTGGTTGCAGAGGATCGAAAATGGTCAGGTTGGTATCTGCAAATTGCTGTTCAGTTTCACCTTTGATTGAGGGTCAAAGAAAATAGTGATTCTTCAAGTGACAGATTTTGTGGCTTGCAGATAACAGTTGATGGAACAGTTGTTTTTGATCCTCACACTGTTCTCAGGTTATCCTACCTGTGATTTATATATTAGTTTATACATGCATTAGAAACTACGCAGGTTTTGATGCTGTTTTTATTTGCTAGAACCGGTACAGAACTAGTATATCACAGACGTCCGTGGAAAGAACCATATGCACCATACTTGCTCGAGGTTTTGTTTGAAGATGATCATATGGTACTTGATCTCAAAGTCTGCTTTCTCGTTTGCTTATTTATTGTTATTGTTATTTGAATAAATTTCTCTATCAGCTTATCTGTTCTTTATTGTGCTCAGATTGCTCTAAATAAACCATCTGGTCTACAAGTTTTACCTGGGGGACTATTTCAGCAGCGAACTGTCCTTACACAGCTACAATGGCATTTAAAGAATCAACAATCCTTATTAGCAGATCAAGAATTATGTCCTGCTCCAGTTCATAGGCTTGGAAGAGGCACATCAGGTAACTTTTTTTTTTAATATTAAGTGCACTGTAGCAGTTGTTTATAATCTAGATAATGTATGATTTTGGAAATTGATAAGAGTAAACAAAAGTTCGTTGAAGTTAGGTGATTTCCAAATTGACCCTTATGTTGGCCAAGGCATTCATGTGTTATGATATTATTTAAAATTAAACTTCATGATCTTGATAAGGTTTTATCATTCTTTGCTTCCTCTCCTGACAGGAATACTACTTTGTGCTAAAACAAAGCTCGCAAAAACTCGGCTTGCAGCTCTTTTTGCTGACAAAACATCAGCAGTTGTGAATAACAGGTTAGGAAGAATATCATTCCTTTTGATTTTGACGCATTTGTAATCTTGTGTATTTGGTGAATTCTGGTCTTTGATAACAGAATCTTTATGAGCACAAAAGTTGACAATGAAGTCAATAAGGTTGGAAAAATGTCAAAGATATACAGGGCACTGGCATGTGGTATCATAAACGAGGATGAGGTGACAGCTTTGAACAGATCTGGTTCTTTTAATTATTTTTCTGTTTAAAAAGAAATTACCATTTTATACAGGCAACTTACATTGTTTTTATCGTAAATATTATCATAATGTGATGTAGTATCACTAATTAACACATCATATTACAGGTTGTCATTGATCGGCCAATTGGAACAGTGAAGTATCCTGGCGTTGCTAAAGGATTATATGTTGCTTCTCCTTCAGGTTTCTCACTTTATAAGCAATATACTTGTTGGTCAATAATGTTTATTTAGGGAAATTGCCTACTATAAAAAAGTTAAGAAAAATTAAAACAGGTTGCTGATGACCTTTTGGCTAATGAGCTAATCATTATTCATTGTTATGTCTTTCTGTATAGGGAAACCAGCATTTAGCAAAGTTCATGTCCTGAAGAGAGATGTACAGAATAACCTCACAGTTGTTCAGGTGCTGGGATTAAGAAATGTAGAGTTTTATGTGTGTATATATTTATGTGAGTGTGTATTATCAGGTGTTATGATTTATCAAGTCTCCACAAATATGTATTTTACCAAACTAAACTAATCATTTGAAGTACACTGAAAGAAAATTTGTCAGCCATCAATAATGTGATTGAAACAAATTACTTTTTGTTTACGTAAATGTTTAAATGGAAGGATATTATATCACCAAATCAAGAATAATGTATCTGTTGTTTACATTAATCATATGCACGCGTACTTGCATGGCGTATGCCCACTCAAGACAACAGTCAACATTCATAATTGTGTACTTTTTGTTGAAGAGTAACTGCTAATACTGTTCGTATCTCGTGAAGTGTAAGAAAATTCCGTATACCTGGACACTAAAAGATTTATATACATAAAACTTAAAAAGATCATAATCTTTATTTTATTAATCAGTGATCCAGTGCTAATATTTTATGCTTTTGTGTTCTTTTGGCAACGTGAGTAGGTGGAAATTCAATCTGGTAGGCCCCACCAAATCCGAATTCATCTTGCGTTCATTGGACACCCTTTAATAGGTTTACTTCTGGAACCCTTACTAGTTATTATGTTTTATTTTGATTTTATGCCCCCTTTTCTGTGAGAAATTAATATTTTTTCCTCCATAAATTAAGTGAACATGGAAAATAATTGTCAAATCAAAGAAACAAAGAATCAAGGTGCTTAATAATGCCCCAAGCTAGTTTGGGATGGTAGATGTCATATTTAAATCCCAAATGTCGGCTAAACCAGAAGAATAATTTGTAGAACTCTAAATTGAAGATCTGTCTTTTGTCATGAAAAAGGTTGAGAACTCTTATCAAATCATCAAGAGAACAAATAATTAGATAGAAATGCTGTATCTTATAACCCCTTATGGAATTTCAGGAAGTAATGGTTTACCTTTTTTCTTGGCAGGTGATCCACTATATGCTACTGGTGGAAAACCACAGTTCTCAGTTCCTGAGAGCGTAGATGAAACATTTGCTGAAGACGGGTAATGTTTTAATCCCAAGTTATATAAACTCTTATTTTGTCCTTCTGGGTACATTAATATTGTTGCCTTGTTGGTTTATTGAGCATAATTATTTAAGTTTTAGTTTTATATACTTTTACAATTAATTAAGTTCTGTATGTGTAGAAGCTGATTGCATGTAGTAATTGCTTTTTATTCTTTTATTTGTTTAGAGGGTATCACAGGCCTACAAATCCTGTCCCTGGAGACTGTGGGTACTACTTGCACGCGCATCAGTTAGTTCTTTATCATCCAATGTCAAATGAGGTATTTCTGGAATTGTATGCTCAAATTGTTATTTGTACTCGTATGTCATGTTTTCTGTGATCAAGTTTCGGCATTTTTGTTAAATTTCAAAATCTTGAGTTATTTGGTCCGCCGTCATGGTATTAAACCGTTGTTTTGGCATTTCATTACATATCGTAAAAGAAAGAATACATAGGCAGGAAAAAAGTGAACACAAGCTCTAGAGGTGGCAAAATGGGGCTGTTTAGGTGGGGAGGGTAACTGATTAGAAATAGTAATTTATGTCAAATTTGGTTAGACTGGGTCGGTGGACCACATACATTTTTTTTGGCTTCTCTTAAGTTAATAAAGTTACAAAAACTTAAGGGCCAATCTGGTGGATGAGGTTCCTGAATGTGTGAGGTCCGAGGGTGTCATGCCACTTTGCGCTTGATGTGCTCATCCTTTGCCCTGCATTTCTGCAAGAAGCTTTTTCCATGACTCTAACCCGTTGTTGCTCTAAGGTCCTCCATGCACAGAGTCCAGGAGGTGTTAGGCCACTTTGAATGTTGTAAACACTTTATGTATTAAATATGTACACATTAATCAATATATTTTGAATTAAGTGATTTGAGTAGTTGTAAAGATATACACTTATGTTCCGTTCAACCAATTTGTCCTATTTTATTTCTTAACCAAGTCTTTTAAATGTACACATTTGAAATATTAGAAGAAAAATATAACCCGAACAAGCTTTTCTAAATGTTTATCATGTTTGAATGTAAAGATTTACTGGTTTATTTGTTTGCAGGTGGTTAAAATAACAGCACCACTGCCCCCTGTCTTCTTACGTCACTAGTCAGGAGAATAAACAAACACACTGCTCTGATCCCATCAATTATCAGGTCAATACATGTTGCAAAAAATTTATATACACATTTTTTGACATTTAGCAAAGTAGTTATGTTTCAAATCTAATAACATACTGTTTTTTGGTCAAAGTTTGACTTATGAGTGGCCCCGTCACATGTTACATTCTACTGGTGGGAGTTTATTCGTTCGTATACTAATACATCTTTTGACCAAATCGTTGACTTACTTGAGACCATGTTATTATCCTATATTTCAATTGGTCAAAGCACTAGTTTTTAGCTTGATGCATGTTACATTTAAGGAGGAATAAGAACGGTTATAAGCTTTATAATGTTCCAAAAACTGCTTAACTTGATCAACCTGCTGGTGGGCTGACCCTTCATAAATGGGCCTAGTGCAGGCAGATGATGGGCTTTCATGTCCAGCAAGAAGTTTGGGCATCTTAGTTGGGCCAGATAAGTGGATCTGTAGCTTCTGGGCCAATGAAGTAACACTTTTTTAAAAGCTAAGGCGTTAATTTATTGTTTTCTATTTGGAAGAAGTGCATGGACGAGGTTTAAAGACATATTCGATGATCCTTAAGTACAAGAATATTATGATTAGATTAATAATTTCAAGTGGTATTATCTTGTCTATGTGTTGTGTTAAACCACCATTGAATCTATTAGTGGATGACACGAGATCATACCATACTTGAGTTCATATCCCATTTAAACATCACATCATTAATTAAAAAACTTGTTATCTTGTCTGTAAATTTTAACCGTTGGATGATACTGTTTATATCTATAAGCTACAACTATGTAAAGTAAATACAACACAAGGAAACGTAAATCAAGTTAGGAGCAGCTAGACTTGCACAAAAAAAACCGGGTACAGACCCGACCCGGACCCGGGTCTGGGTACAACCCGGTACCGGGTGTACCCGGTTCGTACCCGGAATAAACCGGTTTGGGATTTTTTTGAATTTCTAAAACCCGACCCTACCTGGACCCGACCCGAACCCGACCCGGTCTAAACCCGAAGTGAACCCGGTATTGGATCTGATATTGAACCCGGTATTGGATATAAAAAAAAATTAGGAAAAATAAACTAAACCCGGTATTGGACCCGGTTCCGGACCCGACCCGGACCCGACCCGACCCTACCCGGGTATGGCGGGTAGGGTTTTCCCGCAAGTGAACCCGAACCGGGTTCGTACCCGGGTACAAAAAAACCCGACTGGACCGAACCCGGTTTGAACCCGGTTCCGGGTCCGGCCCAAAACCCGATTTGTGCATGACTAGGAGCAGCATCAGTTGAGTTGAACAACTGCACATAGACTTGAACAAAAAAACCGGGTACGGACCCGACCCGGTGTACCTGACCCGGACCCGGGTCCGGGTACAACCCGGTACCGGGTGTAACCGGTTCGTACCCGGAATAAACCGGTGGTTTCAACCCGGTTTGGGATTTTTTTGAATTTCTAAAACCCGACCCTACCCGGACCCGACCCGACCCGGTCTAAACCCGAAGTGAACCCGGTATTGGACCCGATATTGAACCCGATATTGAACATAAAGAAAAAAAATTATAAAAAATAAACTAAACCCGGTATTGGACCCGGTTCCGGACCCGACCCGACCCTACCCGGGTATGGCAGGTAGGGTTTTCCCGCAAGTGAACCCGACCCGGGTACAAAAAAACCCGACTGGACCGAACCCGGTTTGAACCCGGTTCTGGGTCCGGCCCAAACCCGATTTGTGCATGACTAACTGCACATTCCGGGTATTGGGCCGACTAGGAACCAGGCATGGCCCATCAGGTACAACCGTACAAGTGAACCGGGTTTTTCCAATAACCAGTTCGGGAATCGGGTCCGACTCTGAGGGAGCTGAACCTTACCCACTAAAAGCGGGTATGGGTAGTGTCAGTAGGTGTTTTCTATATGCTTTTTGTCTGTGAATTGACAAATAACAAGAGAGCTTATAAGCGTGTTGTGACATTAGTTTCTCTTTCGACTGAGGAAGAGAACATAAAACTAAATACAGCTAAAATTTGAAACTACACATTAATGAATAATCCTTGTAATAAACAATTTGTAGTTTAAATGAAAGGGAAGGATATTGAAGAAGATACACCTCAATGTTAAAGAAGATTAGTTTAATCATTTGTTACACATTGTGTAATATATAATATATTAATTAATTAAACAAGTGGTTAGGCAAAGTAAGTGTCTTTTTTAAATTGAGAATCATTTTAGTTCTGAACGGATTAAATGTTCCCTTTTCTGAAAATCACATAAATAAAGTTAATAGAATAATTAAGGAAAATGAATATTTAGATTCCCACTAAAAGCAAAATTAGTGGAGCCAAAGAGCATCAAGAAAGGGAAGCATATTGAACAAGATAAGAGGAGGACACGCACACACATTTAAATATTCCTTGATGTATGCATGCATGTACGCCCATAATCTACCAACTTCAAGTCCTATATATGATAACTAAATCTTATAAATTTGGTCAATTCTATATTTGACACATTGACCGATAATTTGAACAATGAAACTCCAAATTTTTACTTCTGGCATTAAAAACAACACTATAATAATCATTGTGAGTAATATCGAGTTGTAACCAGGTGTAAATGTATGATATTATCAATCAATACTAATAAAAGAAGATTTTATATGTCATTTGTCATATTTTCAGAGCTACTAATAACTATTTTTATCGTTTTTATCTCCTAATAAATATTACATTAACTTTATTTAATTATTTTCATATTAGATATATAAAATTTATAACATAAAGAAATCATTTTTTATAAAATAAGAAATTTTTTTAAACAAAATTCCAACTTTTATAAAGCACAATATATTTAAAACCCGTGCTTTTAAAAATAAAATTCTTATGAAACAAAAGTAATTAAATTTCAAAGTTATAATAAATAAATTATTAAAAATGAACGGTTTGTTTTGAAACAATTTATTTAAAAACATTTTTTTTAAAACAAAAAAATTTAATATATGATATCGCTCTTTTATCACTCGTACGTAATGTTAATCATATCTTATATTAAAAGACCGTTTTATAATTCAATAGTTTTTATTAATAAATATTTAATATTTTATTTATTTAACCCGTGTAATACACGGGGTACTAACCTAGTTTATAATATTTAAAGTGAAACTTAAAAGTATTATTGATTGAGTTGTTAATATGGATGTGTTATAATTGGGATTATTATAATTCACTTTTCCTATTTGAAAACATTAATTTTTTTGTTTAAACTAGTTTATATTTTTTAGCTAACTTTCTTTGTTTTATCCTTATAACACACTGGAGACACATTTTAATTCAAACAAATTGATTTAACATACACACACATGTGTGTGTGAAATAAGAAACGAAGATAAGATATTATTACTATGTTTGTCCTCCACATTGCATGGAAGAAGTGTGAATGATATTTACCTTAATTGTTTTACTTTGTCATAAGAATTATCATTAGACACAATATGTTTGAAATGAATAAAATTCTCATTTTATTTCTATATACATATATCAATTCCTTAGTAATGAAGTAAAATATGTCCTACGGATATATAAGACTGATTATTTAATATTATATAACTTCACCAAGTTGACACTCAATATATTCCTTCCTTGGGGTATTAAACTTTGAACTTATACTCTTCTGTTTTATTGTTTTGTTTCTTTTATTTTTAGGCAAAGCTCTACTAATACTATACATAAGTTCTAAAAACAATAACTTTTAACCTTATCTTGATTGATTTTTTAATCCATAAATATTTTAAGAACCCGTTGTTCAATCATTTCGACTCAAAACCCAAACTAAGATAGTTTTCTGATTAAGAAAAATCATTATTATTTTAGATTTGTATGTACAAGTTAAAATATACTCTGATTCAGATTTAAATCAAAACCAAACTACTTAATTGTAAACTATAATACTCTATAATAAAACATTTCTAACACGTTTAACATAATTGTTATTCTTTAAAAGTCACCTATTTAACATAAGCTATGATTTATTTGATCTCATTGTTAGCGTAATATTAATATATTCCGGGAATGCGTTCTAGTGTGAAAAAACATACTTTTTATTCTTCTGTTTTATTCTAGTTTTATCATGATGCGAAACATGATGAAGAATTGACATGAGGAATAAAAATATTACCCTAAATATGTCTAGAAGATAATATGGAATCTCAAATTTCTGGCCACACTAGGTTATGTAGTGTTCTTGTTTACCATTTTGCGTCTATCTTTAAAACCACTAATTTAGAGTACATATTCATACTATTTTCATCCCCTCACGTTTGATTAAATATATATAATATCTCACCTTTTAATATATAATTACTATCCTTAACAAGTACTACTTGTATTTATTATTTAAAAAAATTATAATTATGTACTTCAAATTATAAATCTTCATAACGAGGCTAATAAATACATCAAGTTTATTTACCCCGATATACTGATAATAATTAACCCGATTGTGTGACAAGTTTGTTAATAAACTAGTAACAAATGCATTCTTCAAATTAAGAGTTGTATACGAACTAATTGCTGTTTTGTATAACAATATTTTAAGTTACAAATTTTATGCTAAATCACTAAACTTACTCAAATCATCATCGAAGGTTCAAATCGATCTTATAACCATACATAATACATAAACTCTATAGAAGTAGGTCTAGAAGCTGTAATCAAAAACATATCATTAAGGTTACATTAAAACAGTATACATATAAATCTGCCACGTCACTTCAACCTATAATTTCATGATATTCCTTCTACCCAATTGCATGAGATAGTAATATTGAACCAAAGTTTACGACTTCATCCATCTTTTTAAAACCATATTATCCCCAAGTTTAGAGACAAAATATCTATACATAACACACATATATATGTAGAGAGAGACAAAACCACTAAGAAAACCAAACATGTCAAGGTTCAGCAACACTGTAATAGGTTTACTAAACCTCTTCACACTCATAGCATCCATACCCATCATCGGTGGCGCCTTATGGCTAACCCGAAGCAGCGCCACCTGCGAAAGCTTCCTCCAAACACCACTTCTCATCATCGGCTTCATAATCTTGATCGTATCATTGATCGGCTTCATTGGTGCATGTTTTCACCTAGCATGGGCTCTATGGGTGTACCTTGTGGTCATGTTGCTCCTGATCGCGGCCCTGATCGCGCTCACGATCTTCGGGTTCATCGTGACAGGAGCGGGCGGGGGGACCTCGGTTTCGGGCCGGTTGTATAACGAGTATCGGTTGGGGGATTATTCGCCATGGATGAGGGAAAGAGTTGAAGATGACAAGTATTGGATGACTATAAGGAGTTGTATTTTGGGGTCAAAGACTTGTAGGGATATTGTTATGTGGTCTCCTGTTGACTATTTGACTAGAGATATGTCTCCTATTCAGGTAATTATTAAGAATTTACTATACTTATAAATTTGGGTTCTCGATTCGTACCGTTATTACGTTATAAACGTTTACATATACTAAACTGCAGTTTACAGAAATGTGATTTGAGCAAACCTTAGTTTTACGGAGATATGTATGTGTTTATAAGCTTATTTATATGTGTGTGTATGTATTTTGTTTATTATAAAATGGTTTTTAAAGTATGTTTAATTGATGTTACTCCTTACATAAGTATATTTATCATAGTTGGATACATATAATTGCAACATTATTCTTTTATGGGAACATGTAATATAATAAGTACCAGGGACGGAGGTAAATTTTTTATTGTTATGTGTATTAATTTGAATATACTTATAGATTAAAAGAAAAAAAAACAAATATGTAATTTATACAAACCATAAGAAGCAAAACGTATTTATTTGCACGAGTATTAGCAACGACAGATAACCTTTTAACAAAAACCAAAAACTATGTATCGTGATCGACGTCGGGTTTCTTTCTCAAATTGAGGCCGTAACCGTTTCATATTAATCCGTCCTAAAAGGCTTTAATGATGTATATTATCAACCTTTTGTTTTTCACTAAGCGTTGGTTTTGTAGTACTAAGTAGTAACTTAATTACGTAGGTGTACCCCTGCTTATAAATTAGTGTACGTTCGTGTTTAATATATTTTTTTACAGTCAGGATGTTGCAAACCACCGAGTGAATGCAACTATGAGATGTCAGTGATGGGTCAAGACATAGATTGCTACAAATGGAACAGTGATCCGAACGTATTATGCTACGAGTGTGACTCGTGCAAAGCCGGGGTGTTGGAGGATGTTAGGAGGGACTGGCGAAAGCTCTCGGTTCTCAATGTTGTGATGATTCTTCTACTAATCGGCATATACTGCATCGGATGTTGCGCCTTTAGGAACACGAGAAGGGCCGAGACCGATTACCCGTATGGCGAAAACCGAATGTCCAAAGTCCGACCCAGATGGGACTTCTTTTGGTACGCATCCAACCATCACAAAAATGATCAATATTTACATTTTAAAAAAAGAATTGATTCTACAAAAAGTGCATATATGTCTTCTTAAACAAAAAAGTAAAATTATTTTACCATAAAGAAGTAACTTTATTATTGCAAATCTTTTAAACTCTTGGCAGGTGGAGATGGTGGCATGAGAGAAGACGTCAGCTTTCTTGAAAAGTAGATTGGGAATAATCTTTCCTCACCATGTTTATGTTCAAATTGATTTTAGGAAATGTTTTGTTTTTCGGGTGTGTTTCCGTACGCTAAACCCTGAACATTGAACCTTAAATCTGTATAATTGAATCGTTTCATCGATTGAGGTGTTTTATAATTAATTAATTATACAACATGTCATGAATGTAAAAAAGGTAACAAGGGAATATTATATAGGAGCTGGCGAAACTTATTATGTTATGTTATCGTAATTCTAACCTTTTGTCTTACCGTAATCCTAAGGGTTTATGAATTATAAGTTGTTTTATATTAAAACTAGACTAAACACCCGTGTAATCCACGGGTTCAATTATTAAAAATTGTTTTTAATTAAAAGGGTTTTTAAGTCATAATATTATTGTTAATACTTTGTCTATCATTTTTTATGTTTAATTTTTTAAAATCATTTATATCTAATATTAGTAGTTTTTTTTATCAATGCTTATAAGTCTAAATAATGTAATATGAAATGAAATTAACTTATAAATAAGAACTTTGGGTAATAAACAAATTGTATTGGACATGAGAACATCTATAAACATCCGAAAACTTCTTTATATATAAAATTTAATGTTTTATTTGTAATTTTACCATCATTGACTAATATTAAAATTTTAATTCATGTCTACTTGTAACTCGAGATAATGAAACATAAAGCTTGAATCGATATCAGGGACCAAACATGCAATGATTATAAAAAAAATTGGACTTTCTTTATGATTTTTAAAGTTTGAGGACCAATAGTGTTTATCAGTGGCGGTGATACTGTGATCTGGGCGTCTGGGTCGGCGAATTCCAGTAGTGTTTATCCGATGGCACAGCTTTTGGATACTGGGAATCTTGTTGTGAGGGATGCAAGGATTACAGATCAGGAAAACATCATTTGGCAAAGTAAACCATCTTATGATGCGTGTGTCCGTTATGGCTTTTGTGGCCCATTTGGAACCTGTAGCAGCAACAACTTTCCTATGTGTAGTTGTTTAGCAGGTCATGATACACTACAAGCCCTTTGGTAAAAAAAAATAAATAATATATTTTTATTAAACGGGTTTAATTGTGTCATTAACAGGTCAGCAATTGCGAGGTTCCCCAAGCTATGGGTCCAAGAACAAGAAAGTAATCAAAGTGGTCTTGTCAACTTCTGTTAGTTTGCTTGTGGTATGCTTGTTTCTAGCTTTATATACTTGAGAAAGAAGAAACGATCCTGCATACCGAGAAAAGGTTAGGAATATGAGTCCAGTAAACAGTCAAAGGCTTACTGGAAGGATGGTTAATTAACTATATGCTAATCTATATTCAAATTTGAAGCACATTGATATATGACTTTGTTGGAAAAGCGGCACAAAGCCTTGAGGAAGATTATACCAATGAAAGCCAGAAAGAACCTGCAGAGTTACCATCTTTCAGCCTGTCTAAAATCGTCACTTCTACAAATAACTTCTCGATCAACAATAAGCTCGGACAAGGTGGTTTCGGTCCAGTTTACAAGGTATTCAACTTATGTCCATGACTTCCATCTCGTGTACTTTTCGTTTAAGGTTAAATCAAGTGCAAACGAGAACCAAACAGTACTCATTTGGTCTGTCCAAATTTAATGCAACAAGTTCCTTGTCGAAACTATTTATTTTTGTTTACAGGATTATGTATGGTCATGCCCTCATAGGTTGTTACTTTATATATATATATATGTGCTATAAAATATTATGACATTAGTTTTATCAACTATAATCATTAGGGTGTGTTGGATGGACGAGAAATTGCTGTAAAGCGGCTGTCAAAAACTTCCAGCCAAGGGTTTGATGAGTTCAAAAATGAAGTAAGATGTATTGGTAAACTTCAGCATCGAAATCTCGTAAAACTTATGGGATACTGTATACAAGGAGATGAATTCATGTTAATTTATGAGTACTTGCCCAACAAAAGCCTTGATTAATTTATATTTGGTTCGACTCTTATCATATGATATGTATCATAAATTCTTAATTCAGCATGTAACTAGCACATGCATGTTTCATGTTTTAGATGATCTTAATTTGTGCAGATGAAGTGAAAAGTTTGATGCTTGATTGGCCTTCTCGCTTCCACATTATCCATGGTATTGCTCGAGGGCTTCTTTATCTGCATCAAGATTCACGCCTTCGAATTATTCATAGAGATCTAAAAGCTGGAAACATTTTGCTCGATCTTGACATGAATCCCAAGATATCTGACTTTGGTCTAGCTAGAAGATCTCGCGGACATGAGAGTGAAGCAAACACTAACAAAGTTGTTGGGACTTTGTAAGAATCAATAAACTATTTAGACACTTGAGTTCTGTCACATTTCTAAATATTACATAAGCTTATAGACCCATAACATCAACTCAGGGGCTACATATCTCCAGAGTATGCAGCAAACGGGCACTTCTTAGTAAAATCAGATGTGTTCAGCTTCGGAGTTTTGTTGCCGGAGATAATGAGTGGGAAGAAAAACCAAGGATTCTCTCATCAAGATCATAATGATAATCTGATGGGAAATCCAAACCACAATTAACACAACACAGTTCAATAGAAGGAATTGACTATAGAAATTTAATAAAGTTCTTAGATAACTTGGGAAAGAAACCACAAAATGGATAAAACAAACGAAGGTTCGAGGGAATTATCCCTCTCTCCTTGCACTATTGCAGGAGCCTACAAAATAGGATAGCTAATTCAGTCCTTGTATTAATACTTCTGTTAGAATGTGTATCATAATCTTCTTGGACATGTGAGTTCGGCAAATCTGATTGCATGTTCCCTTAATATGCAGATGTGTTGTTTTTGTGTGCGTTTATATATATTGTGCGCAACTACATAAATAATTAGGCCTGTAAACGTAAACCTCGTCTGTTTCACTAGACTTCATAAATCATTATATGAGATTACTCAAATACTATTTTTCCTTGTTGAACTTATGATTCAGGCATGGAGATTGTTTAAAGCAGGAGAGTCTCTTAAGCTAATTAGTGCAACTTTATGCAACTCATGTGTGGACTTTGAGGTACTTCGATCAATACATATTGGTTTATTGTGTGCAAGATCATGCCGAAGATAGACCAACTATGTCGTCAGTGGTATCACTGTTGGGCGGTGATGGGCCATTGCCACCTCCTAAACAACCTGCCTTCTTCACCGAGAAAACCGCCTTTGAACTCAACTTGATTCCATCAACTGTATCACCACCTTCAGTTAATTGTGTCACTATTACATCACTAGATGGTCGCTAGAAAAAAATAAACATATTCATTTCTTCAGTATATATATTTATGATATTCGGATACAAGTTCAATTTAATAAAGATAAATAAGCAGTCTAAATGGATTTGTAGCAACAAGAAAATGATTATATGTTGCAAAGTACACTTTCTTATGATGATGGTGCTATTGCATCTGCTACTTGTTGGGATAACTTTGTTGGAAGTATATGTGTGATCTCCATGAAGTTATTGATATGGGTTTATTTGTCATAGAAGAATTCAATGTTAAAATTTAAAAGTGATAGCAGAGGGAGATGGCCTCATGGGGGAGGTGGTGGGATGCAATGTTTTTACAACCACAATGAGACAGCAAACCGATTATCTTACAAGTCCACTTATTGGACCAGTTTTAAGCACCGTCTAGTTTTTTTTTAACAACAAATGTACTAACCTGTTTCGGAGGATATGTGTTATCTTAATCGGGCCTACCTATCCGTTTCACAGCCGAGACCGCACCGTCAACCCTCTCAGAAAGAAACTTATTGCCGAGAAAACCTCATGGGCCCTAATCCTGACCCTTAAAACATTGATGGAACGTGATGGGGTTGACTTATAACAGTAGCGGGATGTGTTGGGGTTGACTTGAAGTTGATGTATTATGTAACAATAAAACTATTTTGTGTTACAGGACACAAGTATAATATATATATATATATATATATATATATATATATATATATAAAAGGACCAAAAGTATATAAAGAACAAAATAAGAATGATTTTTGTATGATTGATTCTTAACTGCCCGTTACCCAAAATAGCGAAAAGTAGAAAACCCCTTCTATAGGCATTTCTTTGCCTCTAATAATTTGATATTTTTTTTCAACAAGAATTGATAGAAAGATAGCAACTTTCTGTTTATTTCTTCAGGTAATTGGCTTCAATTAATGTCTGTGTGTTTTTGTTTCATTGATTGATCACGTTCTTCGTGTTAAATATTTGAATTTGAATTGAAGGGTGTTTCTGTTTCGATATTGATTTCTATTGGGATTTTAGAATCTGCAATTTGAGCATTTTTTGTTATTGTTTGAAAGATGATTGAACGAGTTAATGAAGAAGAAAGGGGGTTGGTTTTCTGCAGTGAGGAAGGCTTTCATTTCTAGTAATGATTCAAAGGAAAAGAAAGAAAAGGTCTGTTTTTTGTAGATTTCATCAAATGATGCATATAATGTGTTCGGTGAAATGTCAATGTGGTTATAACACTTGTTTATGTATCATATTTTTGTCATTGAAGCCTCAGAAAACCACTTCTAAGAAATCATGGTTTGGAAAAGAAAAGAACATTGAAACAGATTCCTCACAACCCGAATCTGTATTCGCCACGCCTGCACTCCGTTCTCCTCCAACCGAGCCGGAGGATGACCTTAAGTTTGCAGAACAACAGGCCGAAACGAGTGAACCCACAGAACAAGAAAATGAGCCAGGCAAAGACACGATACCTGACCATGAGCCTAACAAGCCTGCAAAGCCTGAATATGCGAGCAGACCCACAAAACCGGAGGTTGAGCAGAAGAAACCCACAAAACCAGAGAATGAACCGAGCAAACCTGGTTCCATGGCAGCGGCAGCAGCAGCAGCTTTTAGACGGTTTTTGGGTAAATCCAAGGAAGAAGTGGCTGCCATTAAGGTTCAGACAGCTTTTCGGCGTTTCTTGGTAATGTTTTCTTTGTAACACTCAAAACTGTTATATTATTGCATTGTAAGGATGCTAATGCAAAGATTCTGGGTGTTTGAAGGCAAGGAGAAAGTTACGGGCTTTGAAAGGGCTTGTGAGGTTAAAAGTGTTGGTTCAAAGTCAATCGGTGAAACGACAAGCGATAACCACTCTAAGATGTATGCAGACTCTGGCCCGTGTGCAGTCTCAGGTTCGAGCCAGGAGGATCAGAATGTCTGAGGAAAATCAGGCCCTTCAAAGACAGCTTATGCAGAAACGCGAGAGAGAGCTTGATAACATGAAATCCTATGTAAGTTTTAGACCAACATCAAAAATCTTGGAACTTTGGAATTCAAATTGTTTTTTCATGTTATGTTCTTTTATTAATAGGAGTATAAGTGGTTTAATTTGTCTTTATGTCATATATAATTCAAGAAATGCGTCTTTTTTCATTTTGTTCATCTTCATGTTTGATGATCGAAACTTTTGGTTTTAAATGCTTAATTAGTTGGGCACCGAATGGGATAATACTCGAAGATCTAAAGAGCAAATAGAAGCAAGAATGCAAATCAAAGAAGAGGCTGCTGCACGAAGGGAACGCGCACTGGCTTATGCACAGACTCAACAGGTAAAGTTGGTCACCATAAAAATGTAAATAGAAAACACTGCATTTCCTAAGATTGAGTATATTTGATAAAAATCGATGCATAAATTAAAATTTTATTCATTTTACGTGTTACATATTTCCAAAATCATTTATCCCCTATCAAGCTTAAGCTGCACTTTACCAGGTCCCACTAGTTAGTAGAGTATTAGTGGGCGCCATGAGTTTTCTTAAGAGGTTCTCATGGTCACCAAAAACAAAATGGTAAATTCATGTAGTATAGTGATTTTACTTTTGTATTTTCATGTATATTCACATTGGGTGATCTGGCATTAAAAAACCAAAACATTGGGCATTTTAGCAAGAACAGATTAATATGCAACTGGTTCATAAAGCCAATTGTTTTTAATGCAGCATCACTATACACCTTGATCATTTGTTATCATATTATATGAATTAAATATATGTTTTACGGTGTTTAAAACAGCAAATGTTGAGGAACCCATCAAGGTCTGCAAATCCAACATTTATGGATCCAAACAATCCACAGTGGGGCTGGAGTTGGTTAGACAGGTGGATGGCGGCCCGGCCATGGGAATCCCAAACCAGCGGCCCCACTGAAAACGAGCAACCACAAGCAAAACTAACCCGTTCATCATCCGTTGGAGACATGAGCCAAAAACTGGACCGGTCACCCTCCATTTCATCACCAAGGTCACCAGCAGTATCAAACCGAAGGCTCACACTATCAAGTCCAAAAGCCTTAATGGACCCTGCACCCTCCCCACGAAACAGGAGGCATAGCATTTCAAATTCTTCAATCCGTGAAGACTCTTCAGCTCGTGTTTCTTCACCTCGCGTGTCTTCACCACGTGTTAACTCACCAAGGTCGACTAAGACCAAGTCCATGGTCCCAACCCCAATCAAGAGCCCGAGCCGTAGCCCAAGTCCAAGCCCGTTAGGGTCCGGGAAGAAAGGGACCGTGGAAAAGAAACCAACGACGGGGTCCGCCAATAGACGGCTTTCGTTATCCAGTACGACATCCACTGGTGGTGGTGGTGGTGGTGGTGGACGTAGGTTATCCATGTCATCTAGAGTTGGTCCCGGTACTCGTTAACGGTGTTAGTATTAACCTGTAAAATTTAAAAAATTTCATGGTGTAATGAATTAATGATGTCAAGTGAACTATTAGATTACAGTGTACATGTGTTTAATGTAAATAAGAAGTTTGTGTGTTACTGTTTAAATCATTAGTTCGTATATCATTTTAGACTACAGTATACAGTATAAAGTCTTATGTACATTTTTATCCATAAGATAACATCTGAATAATAAAAGGTCGATATGTCCGAGTGGTTAAGGAGACAGACTTGAAATCTGTTGGGCTTCGCCCGCGCAGGTTCGAACCCTGCTGTCGACGATTATCTTTTTTTTTTTGTTGACATACTTTTTTCATATGCAGCCCCTCCTATTTATAAAATGAATAGTATCGATCATCGTTGATCTGTTGTATACAGTGATCCACTCAATTGTGTGGTTTGAGGTAAAACTTTATTCTTCATTGGATTTTAATTTGCTTGTAACAGGGCTCTAGTGGGTGTTTTGATGCAAATCATGTCGAATGTGTATCTTTTCTGCCTTTTTAAAAAAATTCCAAAAAGGTTGTGCGAAACCTAACTAAAGCCTTTACGAATTTGTCAATCTATGATTGCAAGAGTTTAAGTCTATTAGTGGATGCGGCTCACTCTCCCCCTTACCTTGGAATTGAAACTACGTAGAGAGGTCATCGCTAATACTGACATGTTATGAAATACGGTATCCACCTTCTACACCTCTAACCTAGTCTTGTCACAGCACAAAGCATTATGTATAATATGGTTTACAAAATACTTAAGAGCTCATATACTGTAATCTAATCATTGAAAAAAACGCTCATACGTAATATTGTTTTGTCACTCAAGGTTGGGTTATGAGCTTTACTGTCAAGAGTTGGGAAGTTACTAAAAAATAATAGAATTGTTTGAAGTTTTTAAAACTGTAGCTATATTATTATCAGGATTTCATAATTTCACGAGTTCTTTGATGTTTCATCAAGTATATTTAATGTGTACATTTGAATATAAGTCCAACATTTTTCAACAAATGATAGTTGAAACAAAAGTTTTAAAAAGTAATTTGAAGAGATGTTTGGCATTGTTAATTGTTTCACCACATTAATCATGTGCCTAAATATTACCATGAACTTTAATTGGTTAAATAGTAGTGAATTTGAATTTGAACAATGAAGACGCTTTTTTTGCAAATAACACAAAACAACATTTTTAGATTTGTTTATGAAATATGTTTGATCATTATTTACGTAAATATTGTTGCACTTCAATCAAACAGAATCCAATGGCTTTGGCGCTAAGTAGGTTTCTAATGCTAAATTCTTATAATACTTTGAGAAACGGAAATAGTAAACGAAAAATGGGTAACAGTGTGACACCACAAAGAATTGGAGAGGTATAGTGGAACGGAATTTTTATCCACTTTATAGTGAATTTAAAAACTTTGATATTTTAGCTTGATTAAAAGAAAGAGAATTGCAATATCCCCTTCCAGTTTTCATGACATGTGATCAACTAACTGTCTAAATTTCTATGGTATCTTTGAATTTTATGTTTCATTTAGCGGCAAAGTTTTATCAATCCAAAGAACAAGGTTCGCACCAACGTCGGGAAATATGCATTTGCTTAAAGACCACTTTGACACGATAAAAGGGTACCACATATCAAAACTCTCAATGGCGACATCACCGTGAAAGAATAATTACGTGATGTAAAGTATAAAAAGCAAAAACACTCCCTCTTTCTGAAGAACTCGTTTTCGATGAACCTGTACACTCTCGTAGCCCAAACTAAACGAAGATGACCAAAACAATGACGCCGATGATTATATCAAGAATTAAAATGTATATGTAATTTTCTTTGTTCTTTTGTAACAAAATCATGTTTTCTAATTTTTCAAACTTAAAAAATAAACAAAAGTACTTTAAAAATAAACAAAAGTAAAACTTTATTACTTAACATATTGCGTATTAAAATGATTTTTTATTGTAAATTAGAAGAAAAAAACAATCCAATTAATAACCTAATTGGTTTGGACAGGTAGTGTTTTACGTCACCTAGAACAGATTATTGGAGAACCAGTTCTCTTAATAACCTAGATTTTTAACCGATTTGGTCACCACTTATTGAAAAGCCTATAGACCATATAAAACCAGAAAAAACCCATACCCACAACAAAGATTATCCTTAAAACTCGTCCCACCGCAAAGCTTCAACCTCAGAGTCTCACAAGTCACACCCCACCAAAAAGAGGTTCTTTCGGAGTTCCAACATTGTCTAGATCATGTTGGACCCATATCTCTCCACCACTTCTACATCTCCTTTGTTCTTCAGGGTGATGATCGCCATCAAACATCAGGACCATAGCAGGTTCATCGGAACATGATGCAAAGAGGAGTAGCAAAATGTTCCTCAGCTACTCATTTGCTGGTCTTACCAGATCATTAAAAGATTACGCCTCAGATCCCGCTCTTTGGTTGAATATGTCTTCCTTCCCCACACAAAGTTGGATGGATTATGTAAGGATTGTGTTTTGCAAAATGATGAACTTACTTTGAGCTTGTTGATTATAGAATGAATTAGATGTTAATAATTCAACATCATTACAAAATATTGATATTATTGTCAAAAAACAAAACATGATTTTTTGGCATTACACGTCTAATTTGTATACATTGACGAACCACATTGAAGAACCACGCACGCTTGGTTACTTTTTTAAACAACACTTTTACTCCTAAATACCAATTTGCACTTTGCAAGGATCCGAACTCACACTTCTTTTACGAAAAACAACCACTAATGAGTAATGTCACTAGGCTTTAAGACCATAGGCGCACATTGGGTTACTTAGCAAGGCCCAATAACATTGGTTGGCATCAAAAGACATGGCCTAGCAGTATCACGTGCTGGAAAGGTCTCTCTTTGCATATGGACACAGTTATGGTTTCAAGTTTCATGATGATCAAATATGTAGATTAAGATGAAAAAAATTAATTAAAACAATACAGCGAGTTAGCCGTTTTAAAATAACAACATTGCTTAACTGAAGGCAGTGGTGGAGTAATGTAAGCTTCGCCCCTAACTAAGAGTAATGTAAAAACCACACGTTGATATTAGAGACTAATGGTGATTATAAAAAAAAGAACTAAACTACAAATGTAGACTTAACAATCCCCAATACAGTTTTGTAAGAAACTCAACGGCATGACTATATGGAATTGGTTAACTGGGTCTATTTGGGTAGTCTTTTACTTAAACAAGTCAAATGCGTCAAATATAAAAACAAAGCTACAAAAGGGTCAACCTGTCATCACACGTTTATCAAAATTTTAACCCAGCCCAATCTGACTTGTTACCTTACCTGCTATGCTCAAGGTTTATTTCCTAGATGACAGCACAAACATATCTATTATTGCACAAAATACAGTCTATCAAAACAGCAATTGCTTTAGGTAATTGAAGATAACAACTCATGCTAAAAACTAATCAAGAATAAAGTGTCTGCTTCATTAGTTTATTGAAAACACAAACACGTTACATCGACAGAGATACTTGCCTTTAATTGTAGCTATTGTAGCTCCAGAAGCCGCAGGAGTTCGTTACATTTATCCATTTATCTGCAGGAGTTGATAATCCAAACTCATCACGTGTCATGGAGAACACCTCTAAAAGTTGGTCCATAAAGACCCTCAAATGAAGAAACTAAGCGATAGAATTATAACTCTCATCAAAGGATGAATCTTTATCGGTACGATAGTACATAATGTACATTCAGACCTGGCTCACAAGGCCGTCACATTCTACATCCTGTTGCCAGCAGCTGCAATGCAATTTTTCATGTTATACATGCTGCATACTGGTAAAAAAAGGAATTTTAAAAAAATAGTAAAATACCAGAAGCTAGCTGGAAAGAACTAGCATGCATGTGCTGGATCTTGTGTCGTAGGAAGGGGCAAAGGCTTATAGGAGATCAACGGCGTATAATTGAGCTCATAATTTACATTGATGGAACCAAAGATGTTGAATTTTCCAGCACTACTATGAGCAACTTCCGCATCAGAACATTTT
>BJCM01064931.1:0-11156 GCA_018326385.1 Flaveria bidentis | reverse complement strand
TGAATCATTTATCATGTTATGCTTATGGCTATGTTGTCGTGAATATTGACTAAACACGACACAAGTCTCCTTTGTGTCGGGTGTCATCATGACACTCTTGTCATCATTACTTATATTGCATCTCTATTGTTTACCATGTGTTATGACGATCCCGTCTCGTTACATCCCCGTGTTTCCGCTCTTAGCGGGGGTGTGACAATATAGAATAGATATACGAAGAGAGATAGAAACAAAAGGATGTCTAAATAATAAAAATGGGTATTTGTATAACACAACTCTAAATATATATGAACTAGCTTTTATAATTTGTGTATTAAACGGGTTGAATAAATAAAATATTAAATAGAATAAAAATTATTAATGATAAAACGATATACTAAGATATGATATGATTAGAATTACGTAAAATTTTAAATATAAGTAATAAAACAATAATATAAACTTATTAATTTTTTAAGATATAGTAAATATTTTGTTTCAAAATAATGTTTTAAAACTTTTTATTTTTAAAAATTTTCTTACTATAACTTCCTATTTTAATTATTTTTACAAAAAAATTACTTTAAACAACCAATTTTAAAATATTTCGTAAAGCTAGTTTGATTTTTTGGAAAACGCTCTTTTTATAACTATTTCTATAGATAACATTAATAAAAACATATCTTTCTTAATTTATTAACTAAATAATTATAATATAAAAATGAATATATAATATTATAAGTAATTAATATAGTTACTTAATATGGAAGATAAACAAAAAATGTTTGATAATAATGAATATGATGTTGATACGTGTTACTCTCATTTACCGTTTTATTAAAACAGGAAGATTTGAATACCATAAAAACACTACGTACATCATAATTTTTTATGAATGTCGGTTTACATTAAATCTATATATGTGAGGTTAAATTAAAATTGTTTTAAAAAATATACATTACTAGTATGGGAATGGTTCAAATAAAAAGTCTTTGAAAACAAAAAAAAATAAGAAGTAATCTCAACCATCCATCTCATTAATCAATGATTGAGATCAAAATTGTATGGAAAAGTTTCTTAGATGGGTATTTTAAGAATAACTATTTTTGTTGATTTTTTACAAGTTTTCCTATTTTTTAAAATGTTCATAGATTTTGTGTACGATATTATATTTTTTATAAAATTACACTAAAAAACAAGTTTTTTTATCTTTAAAACGAGTACAATATTATTATATAAAAATATTAAAAAATTTAGATTATTAATCTTATATCCTATCACTGTGTCTTTAATGCAGTTCACTGTGTTTTTTTGTTAGTTATTGTGTTTTACTGAATATTAAAGTTTTTCTAGATAACGAATAAGTATAATGATGGATAACATTGTTATGTATATCTAATATGTAAAACACACTAATAAAGTAATAACTAATTAATCTACTACATTAAAAATAAAAACCAAATAACACAATGTATCATTGTATCTTTTGATCGTCATTGTATTATTTTGAAAAGTATAAGTCTTAAAAAATAAATGGGGTGAAATAACATCTTTTAATGGGAAAACACAATTATTGATAACAAGTTTATATAATCTATTAAAATATAAATAACAAAAATAACACATTGTGTTATCTTCAACACTATTAGTTTTAAAAAATACAATGGTAGATAATAAGTTGATAATCTATAAAAACCAATGACAAAAATAACACAAAATGTTCTAAAACGTAAAACACAAATGATTAACACACATAACAAATGACTTAAAAATTATATGAGACAATGAACATATAAGATATAATAAGCTGATGTATTTGACATAATAACCAAACTACCCTCCTTTCAAAAACAATAAAATGACACGTGTCAAACTTACAATATTTTTTAATAATTTTAGATTAAATATTCTTTTTAATATAACCCTACCCTACTGGTATATATAAAGATTGCATTCTTAAAAATATTAAAATGAACACCATCTATAGTAACAATAAAAAATTAGAAAAATAAGCCACTGATAGTCGAATGAGTATTTATCAAATATCACTTGGTCAGATTTGTTTGGATAACATAATTAATTGTTGGTTCAAACTAAAACAATTAAATATTTGGAGTTTAATATTGTACATACACTAGATATGTAAATACTTAGGAGGCCGATACCCATGAGTTTAAATACTATACCAATCATTACTGTTTAACGTGAAGTACTTATAATATGTAATATTGAAAGGTTATGGGTTCAAGTTTCACTCTAAGTACAATGCTTATATAGTTGCGCCAAGAGTTTTTCTCAGCAATGAGTTTCCTATTGAGGGGGTTAGGAGGGCGGTCCTGGCTGGAAAACAGATAGGTAGGCCCTATTAAAATAACACATATCCTTTGAATAGGATCACACATTTTCTGTTAAAAAAAACTAGACCCTTTTGTTTTTATGAAGGGCGGTCTACTAAATCTATATATCAACACCCAATGCAGTGAGCCTCATGCATTCTAGCGTATTGCGATCACAAACTTGAACCCTACGCCACTAAAGATAATTTCGGTGTTTATTGTGGTACGTATATATATCTTGGTATACCCCTAGAGGGACTTGAACCCTTGTGTTTCTTCGTGAAAGACCGAGATCGTAACCATTGTACCATAGGGGCCTATGGCCTCCTTGATTTATAAATCTACTAGAAATAATGTCTCGACCGCCTTTAGAAAATAAATTTCACTAGAAATATAATAGGTGATAAGAAAAACACCATAGGTAATTAAACTTAATATAAATATAACTTAGGCTTAGAGCTACCTTTTGGAGATGAATGAAACTGAAAAACTTGTTAACTATTCTGGAGTTATATGATTTTCCTTCAAACGGTTATAACACGTACTGCTTCACCATACTACTGTATTGATTGTTTAACGAGTTCATTTGTAAAAATTAAAAAAAAAATAACGATCCAATATGTGAATTGCATTTTAAATTGGAAAATTAAATACGTTAAAGATGTATATTATATGAAGTTAAATTGGATTTTGTAAGATAAAATATACATTCCCTATATAAAAATTGCATTCTAAAAAAATTAATAAGTTAATAAAAGGGTTATTGAATTTTAATAATCTCAAGTTTAATTTATTGGCCGGAATTAATCCCAACTCAGTAAATGTATACAGATACTTCAAACTTTGAGTTTATTTTCCTCAAACGATCCCTTACTGATTGATAGTTAACCCCGTTAGTTTTTTCATGACGTGAATTGTTTTTGTGGCCAAAACACTAAACAGAAAGTTGAAATATATCATCAGGTCCGTCAATTTGAAACTTCCGCACCCAAAAGCCCATCAATCTCGACCTCCTGATTTGAATCACCGAACTCGTTGGAGGTAGGTGATGGTGGTTAAATTATGGAAAACGGACCTAATTGAGACTATGTGACGCTGGAGTTGTAAAATGGTTTAAAGTTGGCTTTATTTCATAAAAAAACTAACGAGTATTAACTCTTAGTTAGTAAAAGATCATTGGAGAAAATAAGTACAAAGTTAAAAGTGACTGTAAATATTTAAGTTGGAATTAATCTCGATCAATAGATAAAAGTTAAGATTATTAAAATCCAATAACTCTTAATAAAATAATATTTATAGTAACAATCTAAAATTAAAAAGTAAGCATCTGAAAATCGAATCAATATTTTCAAAGTCGCCACTAGTCCGATTTGTTTGGATAACATTTTTAATAGTAATGGGTTTAACTAAAAGTACGTAATTAAAATATATGAATTTGAATACCATACAAACAATTACTACTACGTACATCATATTTTATTATTTTAAATGAAGGTCGGTGTACACTACATCTATATCTATATATATATATATATCAACCCCAATGAGCATCATATCATATCATTTGTTTAACAGTACTAACACCGAAGATCAATTCGATCTGTACGTGTTTATTAATTTCTTTCACCGGTCAGCCTGATAATTGGTACGTACGTATATATATGATCTTCAATTCCTTCAAACATTCAATTAACACGTTTATATATAGTACTTATTTGATTTTGCGGTGTGCGGACGACGAAGGTAACTTGATGTGTTTCATCTGTCGCGAATATTATGCCCCTTCGGCAAAGACCCTTTACGATCATCTGAAAAGCACCTCATGCTGCTACAAATGGCGCTCGGTGCTACCCAATAACCTCTTCGACATCAGCACCGTCGTCGTCCGCCACACGCTGCTAATCCCACCGCATTCCCATTCCCATTCCCATGATCATCATAATGATCGAACTAAAGAAGAAGGCGGTATTAATCATGTTAAGGATAGATCAGTTGTAGCAGAAGCCACCGCGGGTAAAGTGGTTCATGATTTCGACCTTAATGAGCTGCCCAGTGAAAGTGATATGATCATGATGGAAGGATTACCTGATCATCAATGAACATTTGTAGATGAATATTGAAACCTGCTTCACTTCTGGACGATATATCAGATATGATTATTACTAATTACTTAATTAGGGTGTGAGATTTAATTAGCTAGTGATCGATTTTATTTCTTATTTGTTAACTTTTTATGTTATGTTTGGTAATCAACTGAGAATGCATATGGGTTTGTTATTTTAGAGTTATGAATAATAATGATACCTAGTTAATTAAATGATTACTTCTTTCAATCCTTCATCTTTCAAATATGTATTTAAACTGCATGATTCGATCACTTTCTGTACGTACATGCACGTTTGTAATTAATTAGTATGCCTTTATAAGCTTCATTTGTGAATTCAGTTTCACGTACATTCTCAATGGATTGGGGGTACTGATGAAACACATCTAATGAGTCGTTTGGAAAACGTAAGAATGTGGAGTTTTCGAAATAACATTAATAATTTAAGTATCTAAACTTATCAGATTTTTCTCTTGTTATATTTAATACAGATGATGATCGTATATGTAGCGTGAAAATCGATTTTACAAATCTGCATATTTGAGTAAGAATATATTTAAATATTTAGAACAATATTAGATTTACATGTAACAAAATGCACGTGAATGTGAGATTTACATGGTTGTTAGGATTACTTTGGCAGGTATAATATTTAAATATGTAGTTTTATTTAACACAATTTGAACGCACGATAAACTGATATACATATTGACTTTGGCATGTGTATATAGTATACCAAAAATTAATTTTATTTAACATAATTTGAATATAAGATGTATTTATCGACAATGGTGCAACAATAACTTTTTTACTGGTTTCACAATTTTTCGGTCCACGTTTGGTGGAACTTTTATCAGGTTGAATTACTGAAATGTTTTTAATTCATTAGGCTGGGTCAATACGAGCTTCTAATTTACAAAGTAATTATACAAAAGAACATTAAGAAGAAAAAAAGTTTATAGGGCCTCTAATTTACAAAGTAATTATACAAAAAGTATATTTTTTAATTGGATTAGGCTGGATCACTAACTTCAACGGACTCAAACTCATTAATTTGTTACTCATATAGTCGAATAATTATAATGTTTTAAACCCAGAATTACGCTCATACATGAAAGCCAAAGTAATGAAAAAAATGATTTGAACAAGTTTCAAACCCAACCGGTACTTGTGACAAAGGAGAATTTATATAAACCACCACACCAAATATACATTTTTCTTTTCATTTTCCCACATCTATTTTTATTAAATATCATGCATTTATCATAGGTAGATTCAGTAATGATACAAAATCTTATGCTTTTTGTTTAATTAGCAAGCAAATTAAAATATTTGGTCACTAAACCTAATTTGCATTATGATCGATTTACGTTGTCTACTTTCTCCATCACACCTTTGCTTACCTAGCAAAAACTCTAGCCATTCAATGCTTGGTGAAGTATTATTTGACTGCTTTATATTTATATTTTACCAATCAAAGGAATATAAAAATCGTCATCTATACTTATAAAACAAAATAGTTACTGCTCAAAAAGAATATAAAAATCGTTATCTATACTAATAAAATAAAATAGTTACCGCCATATATTGTTTTCTCACAATCATTTTGTCACATGTCATTTTTTTATAATATTTTATCACATGTGTCATTCTTTTATATTCGCTTGTCACATGTCACGAATATAGCAAGTGAACTCTTTAATAATAACATTAAATGTTATTGATGTTGTATATCATTTTCAAATTGTTAAACTTCGATATAACTTGGATTTTTGAAAAAATAACTCAAATCTCATTTTAATAGTTTAAATTCGTTGTAAAAGAAATAGTTTAATTAAATTCATCATTTAAATGACAAAATCCCATGGGGTATATCCACATCGTCATTCTTTTATTTATTAAACATCAATAGATATCTAAAATTATCAAATTCTTAATTACTTGTTATATTTTAATCGGATGATCGTATTTCCAACGTGAGAATTCGATTTTACAAATTTGGATATTTGAGTAAGAATAGATTCGGATATTTAGAACATTATTAGATTTACATGTAATCAATCCACGTGAATGTAAGATTTATATGGATGTAAGATTTATATGGTTGTTAGGATTATTTTGGCAGATATAATATTTAAATTATGTAATTTGTTTAACATAATTTGAATGTAAGATATACACATCGACTTTGGCATGTGTAATGTTTAAAAATTTAATTTTATTAACATAATTATATACATATCGATAATTATATACACATCGATAGTGGCGGAACAATAATTTTTTTATTGGTTTCACAATATTTCGGTCCATGCTTGGTGGTACTTTTACCTGGTCGGATCACTGGAAATCTACGCCCTTGGGTTGGGTCATGAAATAAAACTCACCAGAATGATTTAGTTTAGCCTGTATAGGCTTTGAAGGTGATTTAAGTTGAGGTAAATGCTCGATTTAGATGATTATATATTGAAATTAACAAGTAATTTAACATTTAATTATGAATTGATTTTAGTAAAATTTATAAAGTTTCATGTAAAAGCCTATTATATAATGACATTGAAAATATGTATAATGAATCTTCTAACGGACTCAAAATCATTAATTTATTACTCAGATGGTTGAATAATTATGATGTTTCAAACCCATACTTATGCTTACACATGAAAGCCAATAATAATAATAATAAATTATCTGAACAAGTTCCGAACCCAACACATACATTTGACAGAAGAGAATCTAAATAAACCAACACACCAAATAAACATTTTTGTTTTTGTTTTCCATCAAGTTTTATTTTTATTTTTATTGAGGTTGGTTGTTTGGCAGTCTTTCAATCCCAAACAGCCCCTTAAACAACACCCTTAATTAGCTTCTTAATGGTACAGACGTCTGAATGGTTCAACATTTAATGGTTCAGACTGTTTGTTTCGCCGGCACATGTCTGAATGGTTAAGACATTTACCTCTAAATGGTTAAACATTATACTAATGCTGAATGATTAAGAGGTCTAATGCTGAATGGTTAAGACATATTATCTGAATTGGTCAGATATTTGTCTTTGAATAATTACACGATATACTAGTTCTTGATGATTCAAACTTTCTAATGTTTCAACATTTAATGGTTTATACCTTTTATTGGTTCAATATTTAATTATTCAAAAATTATCAAACAACCCGTTCAACTTAAAATCCCATATTACACTCTCTAGAAAATACGAAAAAATCACTGGGCCACTTGATTTCATTATCTATAACATATCTCCGTCCCTGCATATCGACACTCTATATAATACCATTTTATTCACCTTTATCCAACATTGGAGGAGACACTCAGAGAATTTAAAAGCCACTTTAGTTCAGTAACATGTTGATATAAACATATACAATTAGCATTTAATTATTATAATCATAATAAAAATAACAACGTATAAGTTGATGCTTGTTTGTAACTAGAGGTTTACCAGGGTTGCGAAATTATAAGCTCATGCGTGTTAATCCTTGGTAAAATAAATATGTTTGAAGGTTATTAACAAAATATATTAAATAAATTTAAATTAATGATCACTATTTTATAAGTCTACTTAAGCATAGACGCATAGTATATAAAAGTAAAGCAATTCCTTGAATAAATATAATTAAAAACTTAGAATAGGGATAACGTACAAATAGGAATCAAAAGGATAAAAAAATTCTGGAAAATGGAATATAATTTTTAAAAAGTTCCTTAAAAGGATAAAAAGTAAAATGTGAAACCTGACTTTGATTCTACAGACTCCTTTTTTTTTGAAATAATAATATATTATTATTAATATATAATAATTTCACCAATATTTAAACCAAAGAAAAACTAAACCTGCTAAATAGTTGTATTTTGTATATTTGGTTAAGAAAAAACTTGGGTCCTTTATTGAAAACCTCTTTGAAGGCCTGTGGGCCATCAAAGTAGCAAACCCAATGCTAAAAAGATATGAAAGCCCACGTGTTCAATAGGAGTGGCGGAATGTGATGGTAACAAAAAGTTGAACTTAAAGCTTTAAGGGTTGTAAAATGCTGGGGACGAAATCAAATAAGACAACCAACATCTACGTTACTTCATAATTGTTATTATGTATAATGCTACATCTTGCTTGAATTTCTTTCTAATGATCACTAGCATTTGTACCTACGCGCTTGCGGCGGGATCCGGTCAATTTCTCGCTCTAACGCCCCGAAAAATCAAAACGAGTCATCAATGTTAATGAGTTTAATTAGTGAGTAATAAATAAAAAATAAAGGAAAGAAATGACTTATGGGCTAAATTAAGCTTATGGGCTAAATTAAGCTTATGGGCAAGAGCCTAAGTGATTAAGGGCCCATAATCAACCCCCTTAACCTACCAAATCAGCTATCATCTTCCTAATTTGTAACCCTAGCCACCAAGTTTTAGAGAGAGATGAGAGAGAGAGAAAGTGAAGAAAACTCAAGATTTGGAGTTTCAAAGGTTAAGGGATTAAGGATCTGAGTGATTGAGCATCAGGCCACAAGAAAAAAACAAGAAATACAAGTAAAAATCAACCTCTAAACTCCTCTTTAGATCAAACCCGAATTCTAGGGTTTTGGGTTTTGAAAAGTTACAAAAAATCAAATAAAGGTCAAATTTTTACGTATGAAATCATGTAAAAAGCTTAGATATAGCTTCATGGATGATAAACTAAGGATTTGGACGTAAAAAGTTGTGATTTTGGGTTAAAAACGGGCTCGTTCGTCATTTTAACTCGATCAGCGAAACTGTCTGCTCATCCAGCAAAATTGCATATTCAAGCTGCGAAACTATGAGTCTTCTGCGAAACTATGATTTCGCAGGTAATTTTTTAGATATAGCTTCATGGATGATAAACTAAGGATTTGGACGTCAAAAGTTGTGATTTTGGGTTAAAAACGGGCTCGTTCGTCATTTTAACTCGATCTGCGAAACTGTCTGCTCATCCAGCGAGATTGCATATTCAAGCTGCGAAACTATGAGTCTTCTGCGAAACTATGATTTTGCAGGTAATCTTGCAGCCACAGAATTCCAATGAAAGTTGGGCGAAACTGTCATGCGAAGCTGGTAGCGAAATTGCCAACGAAACTGTGAGCGAAACTGCCAGCAAATCTACTTATGTGCAGCGAAATTAACAGTGAATTTAGACAGAAATTAACCCCTTTAAGTGCTAACTTATCTACAGGCATTGTAGTGAGATCCTAGCTTAGAAAGCTTAGTTTTAAAGTTACTCACTACATTCAGGTGAGTTCTAGATCTCCATATTTGTAAGTTTTTCTATGTTTTGGGGCTATTATGCATATAAAATATACATTTTTAAATGACCAAGATTTTAAGAGGTTTTAACAAGAAGATCGATTTTTCTATAACAAAATGTGCTTATATAAATGTTTAAAAATAAAATTTCTTCGCGCTGACCTAGCAGCCCGACCCTAGCTAGGGGCGTTGCCCCTTGGACCCTACTAGGGGCTGCTACCCCAAGGACCTCGCTGTCAGGGGCTGCCGCCCCCGAACCCTCGCTGTCCCATGAAGGGTCGATTATGTGTTATGATGGATTGTACTTTGTATGTTGTGTACTCAATAAGTTAAGTATTATATATTATAGTGGAAGATAATACTAATGAAAAATGGAACTTAATGAATGTTATTCGGGCCCGTATGATGATTAAAAGTCTTGCAAGCACTATGATAGACTTCACTTATAGTCTGATGTATGATAATGGATCCGTATTCATGAGCGGGCTATGTGCCTTGCAGTGTGGATCAATGTCGGGGGTTAGCTACCATGATGATGTGTACCGACAAGGATTGACAATCGTTGTCGATCAACATGGAGCTCTTGCTTTGTGCAATCTTGTTTATGATGAAGTAAAAGATAACAAAAGAATAAAAGATAATGAACATGCTTATTAAAATGCAAAATGTTATGTATTATGATGTATGTATGGTCATTATATAAACTTGTGGTTGGTAGTGGTGGCTGGTAAGGCTGTTCATGAGTCGAGCCGAACCGAGCAGACCTTTGCTCGTGCTTGACTCGTTTCCAAACCGAACTGAGCCTATCGGCCCGTTTACAACCGAGCGGAAAACCAAACGGGCATATTTCAAGCATTAAAGTTTCGAGCGAGTGCAAACAAACGGCGAGCAAATTATACAACTCAACTATCTTGTGTGTCATACGATTTATACTGTATCAAATAAGGTTTAATGATTTAAAAATCAGTCATATTTTATTATATAATATTTTCATGGATGACAATACTTTGTGACTAACGATTAAGCTAAGACTGTAGTCGATAAGGCGAAAGGCATATTGTAGATAACGATTACGGTGAGAGTGGGAGATGATCGAAAAAATATCTCTTAACAGCTTAGTATTTCACTTTTATGTTTAAAGAGAATTTTTTCTAAGGTTGATTGATCAAGTATGTATAACTATAATTATATATATGTATATAATGGGTCAAATCTACTAGAGTGCTACATATATATACATATTAATTCGATCTGAACCAAACCGAGCGGACGTTTGCTTGTGCTTGGTTCGTTTAGAAACTGATCCGAGCTGATCGGCTCGTTTACAACCGAGCAAAAATTCGAACAAACATTTTTTGAGCAAATTCCGAATGAACGTCGAGCGAACGTCAAGTGGTTTGAGCAGCCCTAGTGACCAGTGGTGATGGTGGTCGATGGTGGCGGTGGTTGTTGTTGCGGTG
>BJCM01064929.1:0-11509 GCA_018326385.1 Flaveria bidentis | reverse complement strand
ATCATACCACCACCAGTAACAGATGAGGTGCTTGGTATGTAAGATCCTTCAATAACATAGTCCCACATCCTGGAGTCTTGAGGCTTGATAAAGCCTTCCATTTTTTGACACCAAGTATCAAAGTCTTCATGAGTGATTAGTGGAGACTTTGTCATTGTTCTAGTTTTCCGTATTAGCCTTAGTGATAATAATCATTTGAGTTGTTAAGTGTTTTGTGTGTATGAGGGATCTTAAGATGGTGAGATCTTATATCAAGAGCTTTTCAGGCTCTGATACCAAATGCAGGACCGTTAGAAGGGGTGATGCAGTTTTACAACATCACAACAATATTGAGGAGAGTTCTTTAGAACACTTAAGATCAAATAAGGAACTAGTTAACTAAAGCAAGAGATGCTAAGAACACAAGTAAATGAGAGACCAAAAAAGATAGCAAACAACACAAATATTTGGTTTTCAAGAATGTTGTATATTGCTTCTCAAGTTCTATTACAAAATGTTACAAAGCATAATGGAAAGTTACAAGTACTTGAGATACATATACTACATCCTACAACCGGCCATTCTTTGAAGGCTAGCTGGATACATAAGACTAGACAACAAAATCAAATGCAGAGTCAAAAGGCAGATTGCCTTTTGACTTCTGACTATAACATGTCATAGCTCACATCCTAATATATATACATAGAAGATTTTTCAACGGATATCTTGTTCTTTCTGGTTTGGTTATTTGGACCTATTCATTTTCCTAATAGTCTCTTTGATACTAATCTCTGTGCTCTTTATCATTTTTGAATTCCAAGAGGGATTGGCTTTTAATGAGAGATGTTTTTGAGTCTAATAAGAGCTTGGGGGCGATCAATATATCAGGGATGCGCCCCGAGCGAGCATAAATAAGGCTGCGGCTCGGAAGTCTTAGAGTTAGGAGTCTCGGCGTGTAAGAATCCAAATTCTAATAAGAATAAAGTACATAAATAGAAATCTCAAACTCAAGACCTCAATGTACAGTTTATTAAAAGCATGAACTTTTTCACCAACTTATGAAAGTTGGTGAGTCAAACAGAGTTGCAGCGGAAAGGTGGTCCAACTTTATGGAAAAGTACATCAGATAATAGCATGTACATAAAAGTCTTCGGTAGAAATCTGTCTTCATAAACTAGCTTCGGAAGACTTTGTCTTTGAAGCTTCGGAAGACTTCATATTTGGCTTCGGAAGATATTGGTATTGGCTTCGAAAGATTTTACACTTAAAATATTTCTCATGTAAGATGTAAAACTTCCGAAGCATTTCTACTTCGGTACTTTAGTGCATGCATGCAGAGAGACTTTGGATGTTTTGAATGTTTTGACTGCATCAGACTTATTGGAATCCTTACTATACACTGATGCATTTCTAGATTGACGGACAAGTGAACACCCCATTAAGAATACTAGGTCGTGAGATTGTCGTCAATTTTGACGACAACGTGCGATGGTCTACTGACGATGATATGACGATCTCATAGCTACCAATAAAGGCCAATGAGAATCAACAGAAGCTGACGTCCCATTCTCCATCCTATCCTCTTAACTACACTAAAAATCACTATTTTCACCTTTTATTTTTAATTAAAAATATATTTTTAAACCTATATCATTATCTTTTATTTCTCCTCCTCTTCCAACCACTTTAAAAAAATACTAAAAAAATTACAAGTGTAGACATTATTTTACTAAACATTTTCTTTTTCTTTCACTCACAACAACTTCCAACCATTTCGTATAATATAGAGAACATACTCATAAATATTTAAAGAACTCATTATGAATTCTTTAAGATATACAAATTTTTAGAAATAAATTCTAGTTTTAACTAAATTATATGAATAAAAATAAAAAAAACTAGATATGAATGCCCTAACAATCAATCTGTGTAAACTAATGGTTCATTAATACATACATAGTTTTAAATTTGTATGTTAGTATTAATTGATTATAACATTATGCCCCTAGGTGAGATGTGACACGTGTGGTATAACATGGTAAAATTATAAAAAAATGCTAAGTTGTAACAAAATTGTCATTTTTTATTTAAATGGACGTTAACTTTTTCTGTTATGTGTGAAATGACATCCTTCCCCCTTATTTCCCTTAACTTAGATTTCACAATCACCACTACCATTGAAGTAACACAACAAACACCATATTTTCTTCATCCTTAAAAGTTTGACCACCCCACCATCACCACCCTTCAACAGCTGACCATTCGGACATCGTCAAGCTCACCTACACATTCGGTTTTCTCTTCACACTAAGTGCATGTTTGGATGAGTTTAAAAAAAACTGTTTTTAATTTTTTGGAGGGGTAAAAAGACAAACATACCGCTCCAAAGTCATTAAAAATTATAATTTCAGTATTTTTGTTATTTATTGATTAACTCTATTAAAGAATTAAACTAGTTCACTTTCTCATTTTCTTTCTCCCCTGCATTTTACTTCACCGGCAAGAAACCAACCCACCGGAGCTATGCAAACCCACCGTAAACCACCGTACGCCACCGTGCTCCTGCCCTTCCTCCTCTCCAGCCTCCTCCTATCCACCACCGTAACCTCCCGCCCCTTCGTCCTCGTCCTCTCACAAGACGACCTCAAAGACGCCCCCTCCGACGACCTCCCCGACGACCCCTCCGTCGCCGATTGGGACGACTTCGGCGAATCCGACTCCCGATCCGACCATCAGCTCGATCCCGGATCCTGGCGCCCCATTTTCGAACCCGAGGACTCCAATTCCGCTTCGGAGGCTGTAATCGACCCTCAGTTGGAGGAGTATTACTCGTGTGTGAGGAAATTGGTCGATGCTGTTGCCGACGGTGGGAGGACCATGAAGGATGTCGCCTCGGAGATTGAATCCATCGCTGGTGGTGGTAATTCCCACGCGCAGTCGTTGTTAGGGTTTTTGTATAGTTTGGGGATCGCTAGAGAGCGTGATGGCGCCAAGGCGTTTATGTTTCATCACTTTGCTGCTGATTCTGGTAACACGCATTCGAAACTGGCTCGTGCGTATACGTATTCTCGTCAAGAGGTATGAATATATGATGCTATCTGTTTACGTGTTTGTTTGATTGTGATGAGGTATAGATGTATAATGCTGTATGTTTAACGTGTAGTTATACGAAAAGGCGGTTGTTTTGTATGCGGAGTTGGCTGAAACTGCTGTGAATAGTTTTCTGATTTCGAAAGACTCGCCTGTGATTGAGCCGGTGAGGATTCATAACGGGGCGGAGGAGAATAAGGATGCTCTCAGGAAGTCTAGAGGGGAGGAGGATGAGGATTTTCAGATATTGGAATACCAGGCGCAGAAAGGGAATGCGTTGGCTATGTATAAGATCGGGATATTTTATTACTTTGGTTTGAGAGGGGTTAGGCGTGATCATGCCAAGGCATTTTCGTGGTTTTCGAGAGCCGTGGATAAGGGTGAGCCTAGGTCGATGGAGCTTCTTGGTGAGATTTATGCGAGAGGTGATGGGGTGAAGAGGAATTACACGAAGGCTCTTGAATGGTTGACCTTGGCGTCGAAGCATCAACTGTATTCAGCTTACAATGGGATGGGATATTTGTATGTCAAGGGTTATGGAGTAGAGCAGAAGAATTACACTAAGGTAAGTTTGCTGAAACTTAGAATTAATATAGTATTCCCTCTGTGCAAAATTAACTGTTCACAAGAAAAAAACACAGTTTTAGGAGTGTTGGCTTAATAAGTTGTATAGTAGCTAAATGCCAAGTTTATTCTTACGAAATATACACTTTTAGGGATGTAAGTTTAATGCAGCTTTGTGATAAGACTTTGATAAAGGGTAGAATGAGAAACTTGATGACATATATTAGAAGTGGAAATTCTTTTTTTTGAGACAATGTAAGTAGAAAGGTGGAAAATTGGAACTGAAGGAGCATGTTTTTTGCTTCCTTTGATAACATTGTTTAGATCTTATTTTGTTGCAGTTGGTATCTTCCTCTTTTGACCGTCCAGATTATATTTTTTCTTTTCATTTTTGACTTTGTAACATGCCTTCATCAAATCCTGTTAGGCAGCACTGTTATCTAGAAGATGCTATTGTTTTGCTTTTTATGTGGCTTATTTTTTTTGCTTTACATATTCCGGATATTATCTTTCTAACACAATAGCTAAGTGTGATGATTTTCATCATTTTGATTGTAGGCAAAAGAATACTTTGAGAGGGCTGCTGATAATAAGGAAGCTGGTGGCCATTATAACTTGGGTGTAATGTATCTTAAAGGAATTGGGGTGAAGAGAGATGTGAAAGTAGCTTGCAACTATTTCATAATAGCTGCAAATGCTGGTCAACCAAAGGCGTTTTACCAGTTGGCAAAAATGTTCCACACTGGTATAGGGCTAAAAAAGAATCTGCCAATGGTATGTGTTCATCATGCTAAAAATTAATTTCTTCATGCAGTTTCTTTTCATCTAAACTTAGTTTCTACCTGCTTCATGAAAGATAGTATTCAAATTGTCCACATCATCTCTAGAACAACCATTATAAATTTATAACCATCATACCCACCCTCCCTGCTTGTGACCAAAATATTATTTCCATAATGGGTACATTTTCCTCCTTAATTAATTGTGGTGGTGTTTAATTCTATAATAGGGATGTCAAAAAGTTATTTTTTACTTAATGGGATAATGATACAACCTGTCATGATGAATTAATATAAATTTAGTAATATATTTGCATAAAGGAGAGTAACAACTTAAATCACGGGCAAGGTTATGATGAGAACCACTATAAAACTTTACAATGTTATAGTTAAACAGTTTTTTGTTTCTTCATAAATTTAATACACAAGTATGAATAAGCCTGGATGCAACTGGTCGAGCATCTCTATTAAGCTTTATCAGAATACTCATTAACTTGTTTCTGATGAAGATTATGTGTGCGAATCATTGAGTTGAAATTGGTTCTTATGTTTTTCTTATTATCACTCTTGCTTTTTTATATAATATACAGGTGGCAATTTCAACATGTTTGTATGGGAGTGGGTAAATTGGGGTTGTAATTATGTTAAATGGGTCAAATTAAAAGAAGTAGCTAAAAGGTAAGGGGTCAAATGGGTCATAATTCAGTCCAAGTATGATGCACACAGTCTAAAATTGTTTTACCTGATGATTGTTGTTTTTGTTTTGATAATTGTTCTAATCATTGTTAATTTGTCAATATATTTCTAAAAGTTGGATATATAATTTTTTTGTGGGCTAAACTGGCTTGGTCCACGTCACTTGGGCCCACACTGAACAATGTCTCATTTTAACCTGATGATGCTATAACTTGAATTTATTGTTGGAATGGTGCACCGTGCGCCTGTAATGATTATGTATTTATTCTAACAATCTTCAATTTTAGGCAACATCATTGTACAAACTAGTTGCAGAAAGGGGACCATGGAATTCCTTATCTAGATGGGCATTAGAATCATATCTTAAAGGTGAAATTGGGAAGGCTTTCTTGTTGTACTCAAGAATGGCAGAATTAGGATATGAGGTGGCACAAAGTAATGCTGCCTGGATTCTTGATAAATATGGTGAATCAAGCATGTGCATGGGTGAATCAGGGTTATGCACAGATGCAGAAAGGCATCAACGTGCACATTCTCTATGGTGGCAAGCTTCTGAGCAGGGTAATGAACATGCTGCTTTGTTAATTGGAGATGCATACTATTATGGCCGGGTATGTTCTTTTCACCCAAATAGCACTTCTCATAAAAATAAAGGAACTGGTGATGAATAACGAATTCTCAATTTGAGAGACAACCTCTAATGACTAGAGGTGGCAAGATAGGCGGTTTGGCATGTTAGGTAACAGGTCAAAAGGGGTTTTGTTTGAAACATATCTTCTATTAGGAAATGCCCAAACATGTCTGGTAATTTGTCTGGGTCTAGTTAATCCGCAAATACATTTTTTCTTCTTTTCTTAAATTAATAATGTGTTAGTTATGATTACAACATTAAAAAATATTGGGTCTCATCTTAATTGTGTGGATGCAGGTCATAATGTGCTATTAATGGGTCGTAAGAGTCAAAATGGGTTTGGGTGGAAACATATCACTTTAGTATATGCCGTGGGATTGGGTTGACCCGCAACATTTTGTTATCTTTTTTATATACATACATAAACAAACAAACAAACATACCCAGAGTGGAATCTGGGAGGGGTAGTTGGTGGCGAGTCTTTCCTCTATCTTGGGAGATAGAGAGACCGCTTCCGAAGAGACCCCCGACTCAGTAAGGAAAACAATAACCGTAGCAATTATAATACATTAATCGATTTGTAACTTTGAACAAATTGATTCAGGTGGTTGTGTAGATTAAGAATAAACCCTGGGTTGCTTTCAATTCTTTTGATCTTTTACTCCTTGCGCTAGTTTTTTTTAATTGATTCATATGACCTGTTTGAATTAAAAACACAACCCAAACCGATCCATTTATGAGTAAACAGATTGATATTGCTCTTTTCATCAATGGCACTTTGTTCAAACCTAATTGAATAATCAACTCGTTGCTACCTAAACATATTTCATAATCCCTGAGTATAGAGTTATCTAAGATGGATTATGTTATATACCAGGAATGATTTTGGATTTAGGATTTTGTTTGAGGAGGAGTGTGTTTCTAAAACTCAACCCTGTAGGTAGAATTAGAGAATTTTATCATTCTGTAGAATTTCTCAAAACCCTTGTTTTTAAAACAAACACCCTATATCACTATCATTTTCATTCTAAACCCTTAAACCTAACACCCCTAATTATGCATTAGGTATTGTTACCTAGTTATGAAAATGTTTTCATTAACTATTTTGATAATCCAATACCATCATTGCTTATTTTACTATTGAACCCTAAATATGCTAGCCTAACATTTTGCAATCAAAACACAAACACATTACTGTATATATTAGAAGTCTTGAAGGATAAATAGTACCACCACGACACGCCACTTGACACATTCCCATTTTTCTCACTTTCATTTTTAATTATTTATTTTTTATATATTTGTTAACTTTTTTATGTTCTATATACTTATTTTTATCTACAATTTGATATTAGTTTTCTTAAGCATAAAGCCAGTTCAAAATATAAGATATTCTTATTGTTTTCTTCAGGTCAAATGTAAGATATTTTATTTTTACCTTTTCTTTTATATTCTATTGGTGTTTCTTAACTCTTATTTCCGCAACAAAGTAATAACCGTTGCGTGGTGCTAGTTTTATGCAAGTTTCGATTTAAATATTATTCTATACCAAGTCGTTGCAACGCCTAGGCATAATATGCAAGTGTTGGGTTTGTGAAGGATTTTTGGGCTTGGGCTCAAGTTGGTGACAAGGAGTATAGGCTTGGGCCCATATTTTTTTTGTTCATCAAGTCATTAACCCTAATTTCTATTTATAGATACTGTACTATTGTAATTGTTATCTTTAAGCACCTTGAGCTAATAAAAGATAAAACCTAGTTGTAGCCTGTGGACGTAGGTTACACTGATTGAACCACGTTACATCTTGTGTTAGGTCACATTGATTGAACCACGTTACATCTTGTGTTTCTTATATTTCTCATTTTATAATCGTTTGTGCTCGTGTGTTGTGATCCATGCTCCGCTGCATTAACCCTAACAATAGGGAGAAAGAGAGAAAGAGAGAGAAGGAAGTTCAAATGAGAACCAATAAGCAGTTAGAAACCATTTTTTAGCCCTTGGATTGTATTTCACATGATGTTTGAGATCTCCTTCTTATGTCTCTTCCCCTACCTATACGTGCTTTGTGATTTTCAATGTTATCTACTTGAAACTAGTTTTGTATCGAGCACACTCTTATACGTTGTATTTCTTTTTTGGCTTTCTTTTTTTTTTGTATAGGGCACGGAACGAGATTATGATCGTGCAGCAGATGCTTATATGCATGCAAAATCCCAATTAAATGCCCAAGCTATGTTTAACTTAGGATACATGCATGAACATGGCCAGGGTCTTCCTTTGGATCTACATCTTGCCAAACGTTACTATGATCAAGCCCTAGAAGCTGATTCCACTGCTAAATTGCCTGTAACACTGGCTCTTGCTAGCTTGTGGATCCGAGGGAATTACGCCAACACGTTCCTTGTAAGTTTACCTTCTTGCTGGATTAAATGTCTTTTTAGGCCTCAAACTGGCTTTTTGGGTCAGGGGTCAAAACAGGTTGCTTTTTATATGGGTTGAAACAGGTAGGGGTGATCTGCAATACTACATTTACAAATAATTTTATAAGAGTGCTGAAGATGATTAGATAAGAATTTATTGTATTAATAATAAATATTTTGAGTAATTTGATATACAGAAGGTTTTCGCATTAATTATAAATATGAGGTGACTTCTGACACGTTTGCTTTTAAGCTATTCTCTTTATTTGATCTTGTTAGAGATAAGATGTAACCCAAACCCGTTCATAAGTCAATAAGGAAACGGGTAGAGTGGATAGCATATAAGTTTTATACAGGTTGAGCTGATCGCAGGTTCTTCATTTTTTTACTAAACATATAGCGTGTCAAATATGATTACAAAAATTACCATATACATATAACAACTTAAATACCCCGAACTTAACAAACAAACTAAAAAAATTAATGAAAATAGCAACTTAAAACGTCAGGGATCTAAAAGAGAAAAAACTTTTTTGGATGTAAATAGCAAAACAAATCAAAACTCGGTGACGAAAATGACAATTAACTCTTTTTTTTGTAATAGAATGATAGAGTAGGTTTAATGTAATAACAGTACACATTGGGTGACTTTTGACCCGATTCACCTATTTCATTTCATGCTATTTTATTTGACCCTCTGGAACTAAATCATAACCCAATTAACCTGTTCACAAATAAGAAGTGAATTGATGGGTTGAATAAATGATCAAAAGGGTCAAGGGGGATGGTTGATCAAAGATACTTTTAGCCAAAGGTTTTCAATTTATTTTATAAATATCTTGTGTGTCAACTCTGATTAGAAGAGTTATATTATGTCAATAATAATTTGGTGTTTTTACATGTTAAAAAGACCTTGTACTTTCGACCAATTCGACCCATTTTAAAGTTTTTTTTGGTCTTTTAAGAGATAAAATGGGATCCAAATCAACCCATTCACAAGAAAATAAGTAAATTTGCACGTTGGATAACATGTTTAAATGGGTTGGGTTGATCCGGAAGTTTGTCATGTTTGAGATCTTTTAAGTTTTTTTAGTGTGAGGTACATTATATTATATTAATGCTAATTAAAAGTTTTTACAATAAATTGATATGAGGTTTTAAAATAAAAGGAAATAAAACAATAAACATTAAGATCAACCCACTCATAAGTAAAATTGGTCGCCAGTAATCAGTGGATAGCAATTATAGTAATATTAATTATTATTTATTGTTATTATTTTATAACTTGGACAATTTATTACAGGTTGATATAATAGATTCTTTACCAAGTATTTACCCAAAAGTAGACGAGTGGATAAAGAATGTCGTAATGGAGGAAGGAAACGCAACCATTCTCACCCTCTTTGTCTGCCTCCTGACGGTTCTTTACCTTCGAGAGCGGCAACGGCGACAAGCTGCTGCAGAAGCTCCTCAGCAGCCGCCACCTAATGATAACATTGCTAATTGATAATAGAAGTTTGTAAAAATTTTCATGTGTTTTTTATCTTAAAATGTGTTCATGGACAATGGTTAGTTAGTAAAGTGCATGCTACACACAGGAAACCCTTGAAACTGCTCCAGAATCAAGTGAGAATATATACATTTTCCGGTAATTGAAACTTATAATTTTTATTTTTATCTTTCATTTTTATATTTGCCCAGGTCATAATGGCAACGGTCTTTGTATCTTTTTAGATAGTGGTAAAACTTGCCTCCATTAAACCTTCCCCTAAACATAATAACCTTTAGAAGTTTTTGTGAATAGTAGTTTACACGTGTTAACAACCCATTTGACCGTCTCTTTTCATTTGTTTGTTTTTTTAAGTTTTAGTTATCAGTATACTTTTCTGTTTAGAGAGAAATAGGAAGCCAATAGTGTGATGAGAGGCATCGTTTCCGGCGGTTTTATGCGACAAAGATATCGTTGCATTCCACTACCACCGTTTCAATAATGAAGATTTGATGAAACCCTATCTATGATTTGGTGAATAGAGAGAAAAAAGAGATGTAAGAGCCATCTAAAGTGATTAGAGAAGGCAAAGACCTTGACAAACTGCTGGCCATCGCTGGTCATCCACAACCCAAACTCACTTGATGCATCACTCATGCGACCCCAATCGCCATTGATTCCTATCTTCATATTGGCTCACACCCTGTTTATTGGTTTATTTACGTTTCTATAGAATTACTGGCAGCTTTCCCACTCCCTTTGATTATCATATACAAAAAAGTATCTTCCACTTTCCTACCAAATCTCTCTTGATTCTAGCACATAAATGAAGGGATCGAAGAGATTCTGGCAGATCATGTTCACCAAAAATGACCCGAAGATGAATCGATGAGTTCCCCAAGTTTTTTTATCTATTTCTAGATTGACAGTGCCAAAATACTTTGATTTCTTATCTTTGTAATAACATGATTATATCTTACGTGGCAGACATGCTAATTTGAATGAATTTATGAAAATTATAATTTATAGGATAATATTACTTATTTAATAAATTCGATTGATTTATACGAGTTGATTTTCTGTTACGATAAATTGATGAAACAATAGCGAGTCCACATTCCAGAACCTAAACCACTCCGTTGAGAGCTCCGTGACTCATTCAAGGGAAGGTCCACCAATGATTGCCATTCTCCCCCTATCTATCTCTTGATCCCTCATTCCACTAATCCGTTGTTACTCTACTGATTCATTCAAGGCATAGACTCCCACTTTGTCTTATTAGCGCAGGTGTTCGTCAACGATGAAAGCCGCTTAAAACTCGAAGGGCTAGGCCCCCGGGAGGGATTTCAGGGACTGGGTATGGTGGATTATAGAGCTAGGGGCATTTTGCTATTTAACTAATTCTTTTAGAAAAAAACTTTGTTAAGTACTTACAACGAGTTGTTTCACCAATGCGATGCGGCGGGACCGTGTGATTACATTAACATGGTAAATGACAACAAGCGTCGAAATTCTTTATGCACGCTATCCCGGTGACACTAACGTGGTAAACAAGAGACGTTATGTCACACCCCCGCTAAAGCGGAAACACGGGAATGTAACGAGACGGGATCGTCATAACACATGGTATACGTTAGAGAAGCAATATAAGTATGATGACAAGCGTGTCATGACGTCACCCGAACACAAATGGAGACTTGTGTCGTGTTAGTCAATATTCACGACAACATAGCCATAAGCATAACACAAAGATGATCACATAATCAATAGTAAGACATTGTTTAATTTCCCACAACCCGGGAACAAGTGTCAAACATGCAGTGTAGTAGTTAAGACTACCACAAATGTTTACAGCATAAGT
>BJCM01064926.1:0-11726 GCA_018326385.1 Flaveria bidentis | reverse complement strand
GGTCGGTTTTGAAAACGGGCGTGGTTTGTGGTCGCGATCAATTGTTGGCGGTGACGGCGGCGGTGGTCGATGGTATCTAGCGGCGATGATCGGTGGTCATTGAGGTGGTGACGGTTTGTAACGGGTGATAAATTCCAATTCCTTTATAAGTGTTTTGTCACTAAAATGCATTTGGAATTTAAATTCCATTAACGGATTTCAATTCCTTTGAATTCCAAATCCTATGGAAAATATTGAATTCCAAATACAATTCATTTGATTTCCAATTCAAATTCCAATTCCAATTTTAATTTCAATAAATTTCACAAACCAAACGCCCCTAAAATGTGTGAAGCACACGAATAGAACCAGGTAAGTAAAACAAACACTTTATAATGTGGCCCAACGATCTTAACTGGGATTCTAATTTCTAAGTTACTTGAAGAGACAAAAAGTAAGCCCATGATTCTGAAAAATATATCAATCTAGTGGGTTTTTCCTATGTAACGACATGGTTTTGAATAAAATTCGTATTAGACCGTAGGTGGATTTAATCACGTCACAACGGTGCATTCAGAATTTTAAAAAAGAATTTATGTCGTTTTGGAAATAAAAAAACATATATATTATATCAGACTTGTGTGTTTTAGCAATGCAACATGGTTACTTGGTTGTGAATAATACTTATATTAATATGTAGGTACAAATAAGTATGTCATAATAGTATAAGTAAATAAAATTATATTAATATGTAGGTACAAATAAGTATGTCACAATAGTAAAAGTAAATAAAATATTATGTTTTGCGATAACGTTTAAAATTATATTATATTTGACTTGGGTCGGTTTTTTATAAATTTTATATCAAAACTAAATAAAAATAATTCCTTTACAACAGTATATAAAGAAACTCATAAATATTTTAATAGTATATATAGAAATTCATAAATGATCATATTTTAAATATTATAAATGAAAAAAGAATCATGTAAAAAGATAAATTATGGTAATTTAAGAATAGTAGTCCGGAAGAGTTGTACCTTCACTTTAAGGGTTTATATTAAGTTACTTTTCACAAGAAGTTGGAACATGTGTATATATGCAATACTATGTTAAAGCTCGTGAATAAATAAAACATATCAAAATCATTAGTTTTATGAATATTCTATTTTTTAGATGTTATTATTTATTGATGAAATAAGAATATAATGAATATTTAAAAGTATAACATATAATTAATTAGAAATTATTACTCTATATTTAATATGAGAGAGAGACAAGAAACATTACGGAAACTATTTTATATTTTAGATATATTTGTCTTAACATATTTAGTTAAAAAGAAAAGTCAAATTATTTGTTTTTATAAATTTCGTATTGTATTATGAGAAAAAAACGGGAAAATGATTTTTTAATATGCTAGAATGATGACACATGTCATTTGATATGCTAGAATGATAACACATGTCTTAAGAAAACTTTTTTTATTAGAGGTTGTAGATTTAAACAAGTCTTTATGTACCGCCTAATGCGTTAACATGTACCTCTGTGTTATATTATTTCTAATAGAAATGAAGGAAATGATTTTAAATTTTAGTGTTTAAGTTTTATGATAGTTATTGTAAGTTTAGAGTTTTGCCAAACGGTTGATTCGAGCCATTGAAGATGCTTTTTTTCGTTATCATAAGTATAGAGCCTATGGTTCAAGGGCTCGCAACTTAAAGTGATTTAAAATTTAATTCATACACCACTAGAACATCCATTTAAGTCAAAGTATACATCTCAAATCATTTGTAGACCACTAAGGGTATCATGGTAATTTGATCTCATCCTGACAAAAACACCAATTTTCAAACATAATCAAGGAATTTCTTTCCTTTTTCAAAAGTGAAAGTGAAGTGATCAAAAATTGTGCCAAAAGCCAAATACTTGCCCTACAAAAACAACTTGCTACAAAACTTTTTACTACCTTTGATACATCCAAGGTAAAGAGCAATAACAATTTGTGCACTAAACCTTCATAATCCACACCACCCTCCCAAAAATGGCAATGAGCAACAATGTCATCGGCGCCATCAACTTTGTCACCATGTTGCTCTCAATCCCTATCATTGGAGCTGGGATCTGGCTAGCAACAGAGACAGATAACGCGTGTGTTCAAATCCTACAATGGCCTGTGGTGGTTTTAGGCATTTTGATATTGGTTGTGGCCATAGCCGGATTCATTGGGGGATTTTGGCGCGTCACATGGCTCCTCGTGTTCTATCTCATTGCCATGCTTGTACTCATCATTTTGCTTGCGTGTTTGGTTGTTTTCATATATATAGTGACCGCTAGGGGCTCAGGCCATCCTGAGCCGAGTCGGTCTTATTTGGAATACCGGCTCGATGATTACTCTGGATTTCTGAAACGAAGAGTTAGAAGCCATTATAAATGGGATAAAATTAGAACTTGTTTAAGTTCTACTAGTGTATGCGCTGAATTAAACCAAACCTATCGCATGGCGCAAGATTTCTTCAATGCACATCTTTCTCCACTACAGGTTTTATGCCAACTCAAAAACTGTTTTCCTTTTCAATTTCTCATTATTTGCTTTAATTTTCTAAATACATAATCTAATAGTATTATTTTTCAAAATACATAAACTTATAGTTGGACCGGGAACCGGACTCCAATCCGATCCGGTTAGGTGCTTAAACCGTTTTGACATTGAACCGATGGTTGGGCCGGTCGAAACGGATGAACCGGGGGTTGGACTGGTCGAACCGCTTTTTCATATATATATATTTTTATTTTTTAGTATTTTTTACATATATATGTATAAAATAATTATAATTTTATCCGATTCTTAAATATGGTCCGACAAATTCTGAAAACATTGCTAGTAACTAGTAATATTTAATATCATTTAAACAAATAGTTTTGTTTAATTTTCTTTCTACGTTTTAATATTAATTTTGTTACAAACGGGTTATATATCTAACAAAGTATTTTTTATGTTATAATATTAAGAAAAAAATGTATCTATGTTTTTAATAAAATTAATTTAAGATGCATGTAAAGAAATTAAGCAAACTGTATTTAAGCTTTCTGTAAAGAAATATTATTAAATACTAAAGAAACTAATTATATATTGAATGAAAATAAAAAAAAGTAACATGTTACATTTCAGTGTGTGTTGTTAGAACCACAAGGTTATTATACTTTAAAATACCAAATTAATTAGGTTAGTTTAAACTAAATTAAAAAGCAAATTAAGTAGTTTAAAAAGAAGAACAGAAGTGACGCATAAGATAGGTAAAAGACATTAGTTACCCTAAATTAATGTTTTCGTACGATTTTATTTATTAATCTTTTCTTTTCTTTAATGATAGTCTGGATGTTGTAAGCCCCCGACTGCATGTGGTTATACATTTGTGAACCCAACATATTGGATAAGTCCGATAAACAACGCCGCGGATATGGATTGCCTTAACTGGAGTAACGACCAGACCACACTTTGTTACGCTTGTGATTCGTGCAAGGCTGGGTTGCTCGAGAATTTGGAGAAAGAGTGGAGGAGAGCGAACGTAATTTTGGTCATAACCCTTGTGGTTTTGATATGTGTTTATTTAGTCGGGTGTTGTGCTTTTAGGAATGCGAAAACCGAAGATCTCTTTAGGAAGTATAAGCAAGGTTACACATGACTTATGGATCAAGGCAAGAGGGTTTAAATGAAACTTGTTTAACAAGGTACGAACAAGTTATATATGACTTACTTGGATTAGGATATGTGATTTTTTTTAATGTAATGACGATCGTAATGAGTGTGGCTTGGTTTTACGAATGAGATTTGAAGTTATTGGGCATGAACTTAATTGTTTCAATGGAATTTGTTTAGCGATTTTTATCTTATAATAATATTGTACATCTTTTAGGATGAATATATTAATGTCATTTACAAAAACATGAAATTTGCACGTCTCCCACTCTCTGGTATCAAATTTTAAATCTTTAACTTTTTCATATTTGCATTATATTTCCCTCTAGATCTAAAATATATCATATTTTTCTAAATGCAACTTTATAAACAATGTATATTACATATTAATGTTTAGTATAGTTATATTATTTTATTAATTTAGAAGAGTTACATTTTTTTAACTGGCAACACACACATTCTCATTCACAGTTACTCTATTCAAAATAGTTACATAAAATATATAATTCCATATTTGAAATTAAAGTTTCACTTACACTAAATAGTAGTTTTTAATTTATTGATTGATGCATCGGGTTAAGTGACTTAATTGAGGGTGAAAAGAAAGGAATAAAAGGGAAACAAGAAAGTATAAAGCAACGTGATTTTAGGACGCCGAAAGTAATACTTATATATTAAAATTTGTTAATTGTAAAAAAGAAATGAGAGCATAGAATTTCAAATAAATTTGTAGCGATGAATTAAATAATATAATTGATCCTTCTTTTAACATTTTTTTAAACGACTAATTGTATTACTAGCGTGTCATTAGTCCATCACATTATCAAATTATCTTCGTTACTCAACTAAAAAAATTAAAACCACCCTCAAAATAACTCAAATTATGTGAGAAAAGAAAACCACATGTCTCACCTTAAACCCCCTATTATTTTTATCACATATAAAATTTGAACCTAAGACCTTCATCTATTTTTATAAAATCTTATGATACTTCACTTTAACCATTTGAATTAAACATAATTGGTTGATGATATCGTTTGATAATTACAAGTTTTCTAGTTTATAATTATAGCCTAAAACAGTGAAGGTACGAGTAAAAATGTTTTAATCCTTCAACTAAGTCTTATAATAATATATATTTAATAAATTAGTATTTTTATATTTTATAACATTTGATCCTAGGATCATACGTTAACCCTGTTGAAAAATTTTAAGTTTTCACTTTGCTTTATTCTACTATCATTTTATATACCCGTGTGTTATACGAAATTATAAATATAAGATTTTGAGCTAGTCTCATATATATATTTGAGAAAATTGAACCGTAAATGTACATTGACGCCGAAATACTGTTTTATAGTAAGTAATCGCTAATTGTAATTTTGTTTAACATCGTGAATCTTGATATTCTCAACATGTTTACTTAAAAAAACACGATGTTCAAAGTCTTTTAATAATTAATAATAATTAGCTAGAAATTAATTTTATTTTAACAAAATTAACTCTTGTTAAACATTTATTTATTTTTAGAAAAAAATTAATATTTAGCATAATAATAGATAGGCATTTATTAAGAAAACTATATTATATATTAATTTGTAACTTTTATTGTAGTGAAACACATGTGTCTTAATCCTATGTGTAACTTAGGTGGACAACCTAAAAAAATAACATGTGTCTTTTAAAGATTTTGATTTATTAATACAAATAAAGAAAACTGAGCCCCTAGAAATTCAATTTTAAGATAAGAGCCTATTAACATAACATTGGAAATTGTCTTGTTGTAACTTTTATCATTCATTTTCGTGTTAAACTATATACCAATCAAACGTCTAATAATTTAAAGCGAGTAAAAGAAAGACATATTAGTTACCATTTACTATAATTCCATCACGATCTCAAATATCAAAACGCAAACACTAAAACACACCGCGACGATAATGATTTCGACATAAAACCCATCAAGAACAAAAAAACTCAAAAATCTAGGTTGTGCGCATCCTCGAACTTGGGCCTTCTGTGGTGGCACAATCTTGATTATCAAAACGTAAATAAAAAAACATATCGCAACGGACGTCACTACAACATAAAATCTTAAAGCGTAAATCCGAATGTGTACTCTGTCATAAAAGTTATATTCCAAGGTAAAAGTGACTATTACATCATTGTAAAGTCAGAAAAGATATTTAGTTGTAAAAGCGAACATCAAAAAACCTAAATACACATTTACAAAGATAAACATGATATTAATGAAAGAAAAACCTAAACTCGAAGCATTAAAAACTAAAAAAAATGAAATATTACATATACTATAAAAATGATATATTTTATAGCAACAGTTCTTTATATATTGACATGAGCAAGAGAATTGTATCATGTAAGAAAGCAAACAATTGTGATCAAAATGTAAAATCATCAAACCTGTATCTAGCTATGTATAATTATGTTTGTGTAGTTGAAACTTGAAAGATATGCTTTGATTAACTTTATAAGTACTACTAATGCATAATACTTTTTGGGGGTCTCAATTTATGCTAGAATTGCTTGTGTATGTACACACATAATTCAAGCTGAGATTCAAAATAACGAAGTGCTTTAATATGAATATATTGTTTAGTCGGTAATTTTGTGAATAGAATTGCAATATTAAATCTAAAAAGGCAACTTTGCCAATTCCCTTCTTTTCTAGTTTCCTTCAAGTTCGCATGTATTCTTCATCCAAACCTCTAGAATTAGCTCTTATCATTGACACCACTAAATCTAAAACAAAAACAGTTGGTGGTGAGATTTCACCATGGAATACAGAGCGATTATTTATCATCTGTGTTTCTTCATGTTGTTTTTTAGGCAGAATCAATACAGTGACTTGGTGTTGCGGGTGATTGTGTTTAATGATTTTGTTCAACAATCTTGGCTAAAGTATTTTGTTCAACGACTATGTAGGTTTGTTCAACGTACGACAAATTGAATCAAGCATTTCTTGTTCATCTGCCCTTTCGTTTTAGATTGGAACAGAAATTGAGTAATATTGACACATTTTATTGGATTGTTTTAAACTTTATAAGTTATGTAAATGAGAGTAACTTTTTATGAGTGAGGGAATCTTTCACCAACCAACCAAAATTTTCAAATTTCAATTCCAAAATTAATTTCTAGGGACCAAAATGTATACATGGAACTCGGATCAAATTTTAATTAAGTTTTCGTTTTACCAAATGCCAACGATTGAGGCCTGAGGCCCAGAAGAAGTGAAGGGTACCATAAGTCCACAACAGAAGGTCCACGGGGTCATGTTTGATATCCAACGGAAGGTACATATGGGCCTAGGCCCATACGGCGTTAATAGGGCTCTTTCATATAGGCCGGTTGTTGGGCCTTTTTGGTTTCGTTGATTTTTGTAAAGTTAATAAAAAGTTTTTAACTTTATCAATTGCTATAAATTCTACAAAGACTATAGTAGGTTTAACTATACTAGTCCATAGGCCGGTTGTTGGGCCTTTCTGGTTTCATAGTGTTTTCTTCTTACTTTTCTTTTAGTTAAATACTAAAAGCTATATTAGTAAACACGATATAAAGAATTTATAGCTTTATATACCTAATTGAGTAATTTCCCTCAATATAATCTATTTATCTTTGTTTCATTTTGCATTCCAATAAGTTGTTGTATTGTAGAAGATTACTTTTCCCTAACCGGTCTATATAGTAATTTTGTTCACATTAACTTATATGATTAAATTTAATAAAATATAAATTGTCAAATTTAATTATCTATATAAAAGAAATTAAAGTTTACTTTTGCAATATAGACTAATAATAGATTTTGAATTTGGAGAAAAAGGATAATTTAATTCATAACAATATATTAACAATATATCATTCGAATGCGATCGACAAAAAGCTGGTATATCATTATATAGTTCCTTACTCGGTCTAGATCTAAGTGAATCATAATTCAATCAATCCGATTAGTTACAAAAGTAATAAGATTCAGCTGCCCACTACACTATTAGGTGTTCAAGTGGTTTTACAAAAAAAATATAAAAAACCACTTGACCCTGTTACGTACAAATTATCATTCATCTTTTAATCATATGTCAGCAATCATGGTTAGAAAAGAATAAAAAGGAATAGAAAAGTAGGCAAAAATGGTGCCATTTTTTAATTAACGAAAATGTTAATTATCAAGTCTAGAAGAATGAAGTTTTTCAAAGGGACCCCCCAAGTTGTGGCTCCATGGCCCATTATTTTGGTTACATGCTCAAAAGCAATATTATCTTCATCACTTCATGTATGATGTACACATCAATCCCAGTGGAATGGGTATTGGATTTGCATCAACTCACTCTTTTTTAATTTTAATCAATTAATTTTTTAGTGGGAGGATTTGAATCGTCTATTAATTTATTATAATTTTGATGTTGATCCGTATCTAATAAATATAATTGTTCAATGTACTTTAAATATGTTAATAATGGTGATGTTACAGAAGATTTTTACATGACTAAAAACATGAAAATTGAAAGGGAAGGCCCGCTCGGTTCTTCTTTTCCGTCTTTCCTAGTTATTTGTTTTCTGGTCGAGATAAATCTTTTACATCGACTTTAATGACTGTATATATAGGTTGATGACAAATATCAGACGTCGCTAGTGCAATAGATTGCTCTTGGCATTTAGCAACAATTTTGTACCGTAGCAAGGGTGCGTGTAACAACTAACAAAGAGTATTTGAAAGTGTAGAAAACCACATTTTTTTGGCAAGTTTTAATGGATGTTATATTAAAACTAATTTTTTTTATCCATAGTACATTAACATAAGACTATAATTTAGTAAATAATTTGATTGAACACAATAGACACTACTAGCCAAATTGGTTAATTATGTTATATTGACCAGTATATGAGTTTTCAATAATCGATCAATTATAATAATAGGTTCATATAATAGTCATGTCTTAGATAAAGAATATGTTAACAATATAAAATGTTGAATAATTATAAAATGACAAATACTTTATCGTGTTTATCCATGGGTATGACGATGTCATCTAGGTTTTCTAAGAATTTGTAGAAACTGCATTTGGATAATCCTTCGTATCTGTATATGTATGTATGTGTGTGAGACAAAATATCGTTTTTGTTTTATTAAGTTAAACTGTTTGCTACATTATAGCGACACCACAACCAACAAGTCTCACAAATTTCTGCAGTTTCTTGATCGGCCCACAGCATACATCTCTTATACAAAGTAGTGTATTTTTCAATAATATGTTTAAGTTGTATTATATATTAAATCATATTATTTTTTACAAAACAAACCTAAAATACAGATATCAAATATTGAAACATGAGATATAACTATACGAAATATATATTATATGAATTACAAACCTCCACGAAAAGTTTCAAGCAACCTAAACACGTGTCGTACCGTGATTGGAAAAAAGTTTTTATTTAACTTAAAAAGTTAACATTTGGTTGCAAAAGTTTAACCCAAAAAGAGTGTCCATCCTAACGTTTAGGCGTGTGCTGTTGCACTTTGAACCCACCAGGGGTTGGGCTTTTTTCTTTTTTTTTTCTTTTTTTGTTATACATTTTTTAGTTTTATTTTTTCATCCAACATTTTTACAAAAATATGACGAATAACCACGAGTATTGCCCACACTACAAATCTAGTTGAACTTAATTGTCAACATAAGATTCAATAAATTATATAAAAATATATAAATTACAGCAACTTTCTTCATAAGGTCAAATTCTAATAAAATATCGACCTTTAGAGCCCATCGTCTTTCTTAAAATAAGCATAAACCTGAAACTATTCAAATGAGTAATATCATAAAAATTATGATAATAAAAATAGTGAATTGAGTCATATATTAAAAACGATTAAATACTAAAAATCTATAAGAAGAAATCAGATCAAACACAACGAACGTAAATAAATTTGTAATAAATTTTGAAATATAAAAGAACCTCAAAAAGAAAACCAAGTATATTAAAAAAAGGAATTATCACAAATAGCAACTGCTGTGTGTTAATTGTTTTAAGGAAATATATTTGTATATGTATGATAAAAACATAAGGGCCTCTATATTATGTAATGGAAATGGTGTAGCTTCTTCTTTTTATACATTGATTTAGCTAAAGCATGAAGAGGGTAATATTTGCATATTTTAATGGTCAATGATAACACATGAACATGGTTGGTCAAAATCAAACAACTCCATTAGCATTTACGGGCAGCCGGGCAGGACATGTCTCATTTTTTAGTGTTAAGAAAAGGAGTAGGTAATGTTGGTGAGCTGACATATGAATTCAATTAAAAAAGTACATATTCTAGTATTTTACTTGCTAGAGAAATTTGTTGTACGTAACAAATTGTTCAACTTCTTATAGTTTAGCATGTTATGTGTCATAACTATTATGTTTGAAGTAGTATTTATTTAATTACTAATAGTATCAAATTTGTCGCTGTAAAAAACAATAATAAGTTGGGATTTGGTTGCAGCATGAAAATTTTACGGTTCAGAACATCTTATCACTCTGATTATTATTTAAAGCAAAGGTAAATGAGTTATATTAAAATTATATTTTTTTCTGCTTTAATTTTTATAGAATGATACGTATATCAAACAAACCCAAATCTTTTATTATTTAAAAATAAATATAAATTTAAAAGTAAGATTAGACTAGGTGTTCGTAGTTTTTAAAAAATAGAATTACAAAACAATTCTTTCTGCTCCACGTATCAATTTCAGTAATAATAAAAAAAATTTACTTAAATGCCACATCAGTATTTAGCACACGTGTAGCTGACGTTGGGCCCATAATATACGCGTCGTTCAAAGACTTTTTGGTTTACATGTATTCTTTACAATAGATATTCCAAAGTAAATTTCAATTTAATATATAGTTTCTCCTTTAATAACAAGACGCTATTTTAAAAGGATCAAAATTATAAAGGGTATAGTGAAGAAGGAAAACAAGTTAGGAGGATTTCTTAAGATCGAAACTCGTGTTTTAAACCGAACATATGTGTTGAAGAAAAAAATATAACGACCCGAAATCAATGTATAAAAGTATATATGTGTGATAATTTAATTGACAACTAGTAAATATAACATGATTCTGCGATGTATATAAATTTGCATCAATAAAGGAGTGATGAGCAAGCAAACATGTAACGATCTTTAAATCACTTATAAGTTATGTGTGTTTGAGTATTCATTTTAGTTAAATGTAAAAAGTAATGTGAAATGGTTGGATAAGTAGATAACAGAAATCAATACAAATGTCTCTTCAAATGTCTTTTAGACACTCAAAATACTTGTATCTATACATCTTTCTACCAAGTAATAAAGGTTATTACAAGACTTTTCTAAATAATTTTGACGGGTAACAACTTTTTCTTATTAACAGTATAATTGACTTAGTTCTTACATCATAGTCCAACACAAGACTCGATTACTCGAACTTTTGGGAAGGGGCACCATTTTACATGGTGATTTGAATATCATCAGACCATATCGGTATTTAGGAGTCACTTAAGAACTAAATGAGAAACTAAAATATACATTGATAAAATGTAGAGATAAATGAAAAAGCTGATGCAATTCAAACATCCAAAATCTATCCTATATGTTGCACAAGTGCATTAAAGAAGAATGCTTAGAAAGTTTCACACATACAACAGAAATATTCTAAGTATGAAATCTTCCGAAGCCAAGACCAATATCTTTCGAAGCCAAAGATGAATGTGACATCCGGTAAATTTCCATTATCAAAATCCGTTAGTTCCGTTAAGTTTTGCGTACGCGTGTCGTGAGCACACACTGGTTGTCGTTTAAATGTTGGTGACATAATAATAATTAATAATGTTAGATTGATGATAATCTAATTGTCAATGTGATTATGGTGTTATGTTTATGTGTTTATATGTTTTAAATGTTAATTAAGAAATTTTATCGCGTAACGTGGAAACGTGCCTATTTATTCGTATGTCTTGTGTTTTTATAAAGATAAAATATATATTTGTTACCATGAGTTT
>BJCM01064925.1:0-13613 GCA_018326385.1 Flaveria bidentis | reverse complement strand
ATTTTTAATATATAAAATTATATTAAAAAATAAAAAAAACATGTTAATTATGAAAAAAATAAAAAAAAAAGTGCCTAAAATTTACGTCAACGTTCTATATCAACATCAAAAGATAGAAAAAAATATTTTCTAACTGAATCCAAAAGTATAACATGCTAAAAAATATGTTATGACTTTTAATTTGTATAAAATATAAAAATGAGTGATCTGATTGGAACACTTTTAAAACTTGAGTTACTTAATTGAAACACTTTTGAAAGTTGGTTACTATTTTACAAAGTTACCCCTAACTAAAATTAATAGATTCATTTATTGTGTCTAGGGGTAAAATGGATACTCTACAAAAATTGACTTTCATAACTTCCATTTTTATAAAACAACATTCCTAAAATCTTGGTTTCTCTCTCCAATCTTGTACTCTCTATCTCCCTAATATCTTATGTATTTAAACACTATAAACAAAACAAAAATAAATAATACATAAATTAAAAATAAAAAAAATTGTTTGAAATTATAAGTGTTTTCTATAATAAAAGAACAATAAGCAACAAACGCTCAATATGTTACACATATGTAATAGCAATTATAACACTGAGTTGCATATATGTACTAGTATAACTTCAGATGCTACTCTAGAAATAAGGGAAGAAACAATGGTACATATATGTAAAACATTATTTTACATATATGAAACTCAAGCTACATATGTTGATTGCAAAAGCTATCATTTCTTGATGGTTAACACATCATTGGTATTGTTAGGTTGAATTTTTCTTCTTTTTTATATTTTCATCAAGTCTTCTTCATCCATCATCTATTGATCATCATCAAAGTTGATTAACATTATTTAACAAAAAAATTTTAATGCTTAAAGAAGAACAAATTGTTGCCATACAATTTATGTATATGTAATTATCTTTGTTGATTTTTAAGTTAACCAATTTGTAATTATGGTACGTATACGTAAGAAGAAGATGATTAGAGAAGGAGGGTCACATATACGTAACACACTATATATACGTACTCTACGTGTTTAGGGATGCTTACGAGAGTACAAGACAAATAAAAAAGAACATGTATGTAACCCATATTACATAATGGGTCTTCATCATCTTCCTTTTGTTATTATTTTCATGTTTTCTTTCCTCTTGTTGCTATATTCTTATTCTTCAAAGAAACTAGTATCAAGAAAATATCAAACCAGATCTTTACATCTTATTATGAATTTTCATCTTGTTGCTTTGCTTTGTTCCGGTCGCATCTTTGTTGCGTTGCATCTTGCTATAGAAATTGCTTCGTTCCAGTTACATATATGCTTTGCTTTGTTTGATCACGTAACAAAAACAACGAATTTGATTTGAATTGCTTGAATCTCACCTCCTCCATGTTTGATTCGTTTTTCATCTTCATGTTATATACAAAATTCTATTTAGGTTTCATGAATCATCAAATCTGTGGAACAATTGACGTTGTTTATGGTTGAAGAAATCATTAGATTAAATCAATTATTGTTTCAAAATAATTAATTTACTATAATTCATAAAAACCAAATCTTTTATAGATAAATAAGGAAATTTGAATTAGTTGTGGATAATTACCAAAATTATTAGTTGAATAAATTTACTAAAATGCTTTTTCAATAAAAAAATATTCATAATAAAAAGAAATTATTTGATTGGTTGATATTGGTTTTCTAGGTTTTCTCTTAAAATGATGGTTTTCATTTGATCCCTCAAATACATTAATATAATAATGTGTCTAGAAATAAAATTAGCAATAGAAATAAAATTAGCAAGGTGAGGGATGTGATTCGAAAGTTGAAACCCCCACTCTTGGAAAGAGATGCTGGTTCCCTTTATATATAATATAAATATACTAAACTGTATGTATTAAGAAACTTGCATCCTTAGAAGTTTCTCAAAATCTCAAAACAATGCCATGTGCATGGTTATTGTCTAGTAGTAATAATTGCAAAAAAGCACAACTGAAATGAGTCACTGTATTATTTTCCAGTGTATTCTATCACATTTTGATTTTCCAGTCAATTAAATTGTATATATAAATGCAGCTCTGTTCAATGGTGAGGGACATGAGTATGAAGGTCAGAGTAGAAGCCTTTAATGTCCTTGGTAAAGCGGGAATGGTGTCCTCATATCTTTTGATGCAAACCCTGTCTAAGAAAGTCTTGGAAGAAAATAAGTTTCCTGGTCAACTCTCAGGAAAACATTTTTGTTTACACGCATTAAGTGCTGCTGGAGCTTTTTTACATGGATTGGAGGATGAATATTATGAGGTACACCTGATGCACTGCAATTATTATATTTTGGATGTGGCTGTTTATATCCAATTACGTATGAAATGTGTCTATACTCTATACGAGTTATGTTTTATCGTAAGTGGTAAGATTAAACAAATTAGTTCATAAAGGAAACAGGCCAAGTTGGTCAAACGGCTCGAAAGCCTCCCAAAAGTGTGTTTCTAGTGCATAAAACCTTCTAAACTATTTTATCTAGAACCATGGATCTTAGCCAACCAAGGGCTTTAGATTTAGTTTAAGAGTTTTCTTAATTTCTCTTGGTTTGCATTTAAACTCTTCTCATGTTATAATATTTTTAATTGCATATGAGTCTTCTTTGTGTGAAGGTACGGAGTTCTGCATGTTATTCTTTGAGGATGCCTGCCATTCTTTCTACTGATTTAGCAGAAAAAGTCTTAGGTTTGTTGATGGATATGTTGAATGATGATTCAACTGTTGTCAGGTTACAAGCTCTGGAAACCATGCATCACATGGCAGTTTTTGGCCACCTAAAAGTGCAAGAAATGCACATGCACATGGTAAATTTCTAGTTTCTAGTCAGTTTTTGATATCTTGTGCTGATACAATATGGATTCTGATTTGGAATAATATCTGTTTCAGCCAAAAAATGCTAATTCAAGTAAATTATGAGTGTGAGTGGATTTCGGTTATGCCTAATCTTTAACAGGCCAAATAAAATAAATTAACTTTAAAAAACACAAGTCAAATGGATTAAAAAGTTGCCCACAATGCATTTTTAATCATAAAATCTCCTAAATCATTTTTATTAGAAAATTAGATTATTGTTGGAATAATATAGTTTTGTTAACTATCATAACTTTAAAATTTTTGGACTAAACATGTTTTACGGCGGTCTGACCCGCCCATTTTGTCACCTCTCTTCTATAGCTATATATATATATATATGTACATATATATATATGTATATATATGTGTATATATGTATATATATATGTATATATGTATATATATATGTATGTGTGTGTGTGTGTGTGTATATATATATATATATTAATTATCTATTGTCTTATATGCAGTTTCTTGGAACTCTAGTTGACATGAATTCATCAGTAAGATTTACATCAAGAAAAGTTCTTCGCTTAACCAAGTTTGATAACGTGCCTATGTTTAAATTAGCTACTGACATCTTAATACAAAGTCTTGAAATCTATCCACAGGTAAGTTATTCATATTATTTTAATCTTAACTTCATTTTACAAAGTTAGGGATATTTTGATTTATAAATTTGCATTTTGATTCTCATCGTTTCAGGATGAGCCTGATGTTCTCTCTGTTATATTTGAATTGGGCCGAAATCATGGAAGTTTTGCTGTCAGTATAACAGAGGAAGCCTTTTTAGAGGTGGGATTGTCATCGTTTCACTTTTTTCAAAGCCATTCATCTGCAGTGTATCTATTGTTACTCATTTAGTACTAGCGATTTAAGTTTTCTCTAATAAATCTTTATCTCTTTCTAATATCTAAACATCTTTTAGATGGAACCATGTTCTGAAAGCAACTGGGACTTTAATAGCTCAAAATCTGCTGCAATGCTCGTATTAGCCATCTCTGCTCCACTGTCCCATGACATGCAAAAGCGTTCGTACATCATACCACCAACGATTTTCTCTTACGCGGTTACCATGCTTGGAAGAATTTCTAATGGATTAACTGAAGTGATGGACCAGAACACACTTTTGTCTTACTTATCACATTGTAGTACATCAACTGCACCCCACCATATAGAGGCTGAAGATGTTCTGGAAACAGAGATCAACTGTCAAGTATCGGTTTCCCATGTACCCAACCCGCTTGAACCACACGATAAAGAATATAACGATGTAAAGTTTGTTCTTGCTAATATTGCAGAAATATGGCAGCCTTTGATGAAGTTGGGATGCACAAGTGAATTGCTTACGGCTTTGAGGTTAGTTTCTAAGGGGTGGCAATCTTTGTGCAACATGAACGCGGCATAGGGTTTAGGTTGTCCTTTAGACATGTTTAGGTTGACATTGTTAACCTGTTTATAACAATGTATTTTGGGTTGACATGGTTAACCTGTTTATTTAGAGGGGTCGCTTCGTGCCTGTTCTATTTGACACAGGTTGACCTGTTACATGTTTAAAACTAGAATAGAAACGAAAACAATATTTCTCTGTAAGGTCAACCTACAACTCTGTTTATGGCGTGTTAATAACCCATTTATTACAACCCACCTACCTGTTTACAATCTTATTACAACCCCCAAATCTATTTGAACCTTTTTAATAAATGAGTTAGATGATTCATATTCAGATTAGGGTAGATGTTTTTAACAAGAATAAATATAGTTTGTGGTCGGGTGGATCAATTTAACCTGCCGCAATTGACACCTAGTTTATATGCTACGGGGTTGATCAATATGTTTTTTTTTTCTTTTATAATTTTTTTCTTGGCATGTAATTTACACAGGCATTGGAAGGAAGAACTAAGGACCCGTATTACTGATTCAAGTCAACCAGGCGCTGTTTTAACGTTCACTTTACAATATCTTGATGCTGTGAAACTACTTACTAAAGCTTGGTGGCATGTTATGTGCGCGTTGGACTTTATATGTAATGAGGCTGGGGACTTGGGATATATTTTACAGAAGCTAGAGAGGAAACTCAGAGAATTAAGATATCGGTTTACTGGATTGAGTAAAGAAGAGGAGTTGCATATTGAGGAGCTGTCACTCGTTGCATCTACACTCAGATTATCAACTCTCAATCCCAGTTTTCACGAATCAGCTCTGAAGAAACTATCCACATACAAAGAAGCATCAAAGGAGCCTTCTAGGTTCTTGACCGAACTAATGAAAACTCTGCAGCAGGATGAGAATGACATATATCGTTTTCAGGAACCACTTGAGTTCTTCTCGTTAAAGAAACTCGTATTATCTCAAAATTTGAGATACACAAGGGCAGAAGTGGAAATTCAAGACAATGATTGGTTAAAACCCATTCCTTTTGTGGCGGGTCTACCCGTTGGAATACCGTTAAAGATGAAGCTACATAACACACCAGTCGAGACTAAGTTGTGGGTAAAGATGTCACGATCAAAAGACGCGATTGATTATGTGTACATTGATTTGAAACAATTTGAAGGTTGTGATGAATTGAGAGAATTTAGATTTATAGCCCCCTTCTACAAGACCCCAAAAGTGAACTCTTTTATATTAGTGTTATGTATAGGCATGGAATGTTTGTCTGAGAAAATTACTTGTTCTAGAGGCTATGGTGGGCCAAATAATGAGCTTGTTTACCTTTGTAAGGAGCAACAAGTGTTCCTTTCTACAGTTAGAAATACATAATTCTAATGCCATACTTTTGCTATACTTTGCTAAGGTTGATCCATGGTTGATGCATGACCGTAAGATGCAGGGTCATCTTTCTGTCAAATATCAGCTTCATACAATCAAGTTTGGTGCAACCGGCTGCTAAACGTGGATCAACAAAATAATATGTTTGAAAATTAAATATTAGTGACTTTTGATTTAATCCAACCAATTGCATGTTTGAACTTACAACTCACTTTGCTATTTTCATCACATGTTACTTATACTTTGTTGCTATCAAAATCCACCCTAGAGGTTTATAGATTCTGGTTGTAGTCTGAGGATGAGAGGCTCGGATTTTGGTTCACCTTGATCTTCTAATAGTGTTGGTTTTCTCTTTCTTTGGGTTTGATCTAGCCGATTTAGATTCTTTTTTGGTGTGGTAGAGTCGAGCTAATTCTCCTGCATTGGTAAATTGTGATAGGGTGATATTAGGGAAGAATTTTGGCTTAGAATAGTGGTCATCAGCGTCTTCATTGTGGTCCCTTTGTGCGCACAAGTGAGTAATCACCGAAAGGAGTTTTAAGGTTAAAGGAAACAACTTGATTTATTTGGTGAAGAATATCTGCTATTTAGAGGATGGAATGATGGAATGATGGATGCTTCATGCTTAGGCTAAAAGCCTAAAACCTTAATTGGTTTTGTTTGTCCTTGAGCCTGTTAGAGATAGGCTTACTTGAAGTGGGCTTAATATGTTAGCCTTAGTCTGATAATGATGGTACGGTACCTAATCAAATCCCATATATAGTGTATTATGATTTAATACAAGCTATGTTATGCTAAACTCAAGTTGTACTTAATTGTCGACAAATAGTCCTGCATGACATGTTAGTATGATAATACAATGTCGTACTCAAGTTGATTGACTAAGGTCCAATCTTCTCATTATTATAATTTGTTCCTTTTGACATTGATGAAATTGTTTTTATTTTATTATTTTATTGATATATTTGTTTTGCAGCGAGTAATGTGGGTGTATAGACGTATACATAGGGCCTTAACACTTTATTTAGAGGTACACACACAGACACACACACACACACATATATATATATATATATATATATATATATATATTGTGTTTTTCTTGACTTCTCATCGGTGTAATGATTCTAGGGTTTTGCAACTCAAGTTTTTACGTTTTTTTTCATTTTGTAAAGCTCTTGTGTCTCACGATTCAAGATCATATTTTAAATTAATCTTTGTTATTGTAGGGTTTTTGTTCCATGTTATTGCAATTCAAGACCCTGTCTTGAATCGTTGTTTTAGGTTTTTATTACTTGTTAGTGTTAATTCAAGGTCCTGTCTTGGATCCTTGTTTTGAGTATTTTTCCTATCTTGAAGCGTTGCTTATTTTACGAGATTTTTGTTCCTTGATAGCATAATTTTTAGGTCCTGTCTTGGATCTTGTTTATTTTATAGGATTTTTGTTCCCTATGATTTTTTGTTAAGGCTTTTTATAGGGTGTTCTTTTCACTTAAGTTGAAACACTATTACTTTGCGAAGTATTGGGTTTCAGGCTTGGCTTCATTGAGTGTTGAAAATATAATTTGTTTAGCTTTTTAAGAGAGCTCCTAGCCTCATGGCTATGCAATACCCATGGTTGCCCTCTAGTTTAGTGTTGGTAAGTTACGTCACTAGTGCTAAACTTATAAAACAATTAACCACTATCAATATGAATGAAGGATAAGCATGTCATGTTTTTTGAAACATGGGATATCACTCATCATACTTGCTGATGTAAGAGACATTATTTCTTTTTTTAAGGAAAGTAATTTAATAAATAAAATAAAGTACCAAAGGCATGTGACTAGCTTAGAATCGATTTGTTTCGTTAGTGTACTTCGACATAATCTTATCTTACATCTTTTGGATTTTTAATTGGCTATACGACTCATCTAATTTGGAGGGAATTTAAATATATAAGATGTCTGTATATAAGACATCTGACATGTCATAGTGAAACCACCGTCATGTTCGGCATCAAAATTTAATGTTGTTGAGACATCTTAGTTGGTTTTCTTAGAGGGTGGGGGTTGGTTGTTTAATTCCGGATCTTTTTTTGGTTTTCTGATCTAGATTTTTGGGTTAACCATATCTCATTATGCCGGTGATAAATCAAGTTAACTTTTATTTGAAAAATATGTCATTTCTTCTTCTATTAAAACAACTAAAAAACGCTCTTCTCCAGGTTCACTCCAAAGTGCTTCGTTTATTAACACGTCAAGTCTAGTTGAGCTTATCGACGAGGTTGTAGACGAGCTAAGCATGAGTAAAGAGGTAAGCTCATGACTCATTTAATGAAACCCAAATTTTATTATTTATTAGTTATAACCATAATTGTACTCCAATATTAGTCTTTCTAACCTCAAGTTTTATTCCAACTTTTTCAAAGCTTAAATTTTAACTTGCTAAGAATAAACGAAACAACCCGAGTTGACTCGTATAATTTCAAGGTCAACCTAAGTTGAAGATAGCTTAACTCGACTCACTCATAAATCAACCCTAGAAAATATATTGTTCTTATACATTAACCTTTTTTCTGATATCTTATTTGTTAACCATATAATTGTAAACTCAATTATTTTACGTAGTCTTGACCATGTTATTTTCATAATTGTGTTTTTCAAAACTTTTCATTTAAAAAAACACAAAATGTTTAGAAAAATACAATGATAGAACGACACAATAAAATAAATAATGAAATTTTTTGTTATATAATGACAACATACTTCTTTTAGAGATATAAATTAAACATTAGTCTTTGTAGTGTATTTAAAAAAACTAATTTCGTATACAAGAATTATTAATATTTAAATTATATATTATATTACCAGCGGTGAGTGTAACCCCCGGTAAATTGAATATACACCGTTAGATCATCTTGATATTAAATCTTAGCTGTTTAAACTCGATGGTTATGAAAGTTACGAAACAGTTTCAGCGGTTCCAATCCACTCTCCTTTTTTCCTATTTTCCCTCTCCCACTTCATCAGTTGGTACCTCCACCTACAACCGTTCCCCTGGTTGCATAAATAGGTGTCTCTCTTTCACACTTGAAATTCATAAGCTACCAATTTTTCGCAAAAGATCCTCGTAAATTCGTTTCCTGATTGAAGATTGAGGCTTTCTTTGCTCTGTTCCATGCAATCGACTTTCAGATTGACAAGTTATTGCCATAGAAGATCACATGTCATCTTCTGGCTTTATCCACCTACAGATTCATCCTCTTTTCCTTCTACCATTTCAGCATCAGTACGTTTTCTTCACTTCAATCGAGCATAAGATTAAGTTTTTTGTTGGTTTATCATTTATGCAACTAAAATTGATACTTTATGTTCAGATTTATAGTGTTATCTCTTGAAGAAACTCGAATATGCTGAGTAAACATGGAAAGAAGTAGAACTATAGGTATTATTGATATCTTTATATTGTTGTTGTTTAAATTGTTCTTATTTTTCCAAATTTGGGTTTGAACATTAGTTTAGGTTCATAGTAGATTAATTGTTATATCAAAATCAAATTATTAGTTGCAAAATGCAATAATGCACATCAATTGTTTGCTTAAATGCTTCTGAGTTTTGGTTGTTATGATAATAATCTACTGTTACTTATTGTGTTTCTTGCTATTATGTTTTATCCTTTGTGAAATCCAATCTTAGATACCTACACTTTAGGTAAATATGTACAAAGTGTGGTTGAACTTTTAGGTAGATTGATTAGGAGCTTAAATAATGCTTTGTAAATTTTAAACTAAAAATAGTTTTATAGCTCTCATAAAAAACATGGAGGAATTTGATGTTTACATCTTTGACATCTCCCAAAACTATATTCTTCAGTCTCTCGTCACAACCTTAGAAGAGAAACGTTATTTTTATTCATTATTATTTTTATAAAATTCATTAATTCCCTTTAATCTTTCATGATTTTTTTACACTGTCTTCATATTTCCATTCCTTAATTCAGTAAGGCAATGAATTTGATAAAAAGAAATAATGGTTTTCAAAAGTGACACACTGTCTTCATATGTAGGCCCATTTTGTTGCTTAAACTTATGTTGGTTTTTGATCGATGCATAATTCTTCTAGATCATACCAACTCTTCTCCTTTTATGAATTTAATTTTCTCTTGGCTAACTGTGTCTTTAGTTTCCTATACTTGTATGTTAGTTGGAATTTGATGAAAAATATATTAACTTTTTGATCAATGCAATAACACTCTTGAATTATACAAATTACCCATCCCTCTATAGTTAAAGACAAAGGTTTAGTGTTAAAGGTTAAACCTATAACTTTCAAATCATACTAATACATTTTGTTTATCTTTTAGGCTATTCTTGAAGACAATAACATTATGGCTGATAAGAAAAGCAAAAGAAGAATTTAAAAATGAAGTTGACTCATAAGTAATGTTCACTATGGAAATCTTCTCTGTCTCCTAGGATGCTCCAACGAAGGATCTAATCTACTTCTTGTCCTGGAATGCATGCCAAATGGCATCCAAGACAAACTCTTATGGGGTAATCTTATGTTAAAAGTTTATTGAAATTTACTAATATGAAGATCTTAATCTTGAAATTGATTGTATACTAAATATCTTCATAATGGAGGTCTGATAAAGACTCCAAACTGGAAACTATATGTCTATATGACATAATACTTGGGATGGCTAGGGGTTTAGTTCATCCACACACTGAATTCCATGTCAAAGTTCATACAAATATATATAAAGTCAAGCAATCTTCTCCTTGATCATGATTTTCAACCAAAAATCGTAGATTTCAGGTTGGCAAGGGTTTGACCCAAGAATAGAAGTTATATTAGCACCAAGTTTTGCCGAGACAATACAAATTTGATTAACAAAATATTTTCTTTGGTTCCTCATATTGAGTCGAATTAGGTTATTTTATTTTATGATTCATGTTTATAAGGATTATAATATCTGGTTTGTTGATCTTCAAACTGTTTACAAGTTTGGGTGTGCTTATGAATTCAATATTATATTTTATTGAAATAAGAATTCTTGTGAACGCGAAAGCTTTTGGAAATCGCCACATTTACTCATGATGTTTATATGTTTTGAAACTTTATTCTCAGTGTTTGATCTTTGCTCCTATAAAAATAAATTTCTCACTTACTTCATCTTTAATAACCATGATAACATGCAGTTTGATTGATTGCAAAGTTGAACGAATGACTACTTGAAGATATTTATCTTCTCTTAATTTCTTGCTTTTATATATCAACGAGCTCATATTTAAATAGCCATATATGCTTATATGTTATCCCCACCTCCTTTCCATCAAAGATGTTTGTACTTCACTATGGAAAAATAAATAATATGAATATAAAAGATGGGTAGGTGTAATCAACATGGATAGAAAAGAGTCTTTTATGCTTTGAAAAAAATGAAAAATAGTTTTTGATGAATGGGAAAATTGTAACTTAGAAAAAGGCACGTGCATGGGTAAATTGGGTTTTATCCCAATGGCCATTTATTTAACTAGCTTTTTGCCAATCTTTAGGATATCTATAACATATTTTGACAAAGATGGGGAAGAGACCCAAACCAAGGTACCTATGATAATGTCAATGCCAGAAGCATCCCATCAAAACGACATAGAGTTTAAGGTGTCTTTCTTATGTTCAAATCATGATTAATTGATTATAAGATATCTTTTGAATTGAGGATGACTTATATGATTGTGTTCATTTATCAAATCTCCTTTAATAATCTCATGTTAAATATAAAATGCATATTGGTCTTAGTATATGATTATGGTCACATTGATCGTTCCAATTTCATGTTAGCATTTATGTTCTTAAATCACACACAAGTTGTTCGATCATATTCCAACAAGCGAGTTCATGTAGAGACATTAAGGATATAAAAAAATTATTATGTTATGGCTAATCCACTGTAAATAGATGTAAGAAATTTGTAGTCATTTAATAGGCTTTGATACATATATGATAAGTATCATTCTGTTTATGGAGTTGCAGCGAAGAAAGAAAGGCTAGCTACACACATTGTATTATATGCTAATATTTATAGAAGGGCTTCTTTCCGGTGTTTGTATTGATGCCTATAAAACCGTCACAACATATATTTATACTAGGACTCCATCAGATTTTGTTTTCAGTGTCGCGCCAAAATCACTATAGGCTATACACGTTACGATCTTTACTATACTTTGTTTTAAGTTAGAGCTAAAACTATATTTATTTATTTTAATTGCAGAAAGCCTGTTGGAATCCGTTGAAGTCGAGTGAAGATTTACCATGTATTCAATGACAAGATTCATCTTGCAAGATTCAAGCTTTTGTAAAGGTTTGATGTAAGTTCTTACTATTGTTGTAATTATCACATTAAAAGTACCCGTCCACCGGATGGGTATAAAACTAATTATTTTCTAGTCTAATTATCCTTTTTACTAAAACACAACTATTGCTTCACATACTCCATACAAATATTCGTTTCACGTATATATTTTACATCTTAAGGAATAAACTCTAATTTATAACAACAAATGTATAAAATTGTCATCAATAACTATAGATATAAATTACGTGGTCACTATTTTCCCTGACTTCTCTAAAATTACCGATTTTCATCACACAAGTATATATACAACATGCAAGTCACACAATGCATCCACGTACAACAATAGTATTATCATTCTCTCTGGCTCAAGAAACTATTGCTCTGGAAATGATTCATCCACCTTCGTGAAACAAAACACATATTTCAAACTTGTGTTGATAGCAAGAGATTATGGATGTGAAGAACAAATTACTCATTATAATCCTAACGTTTATTTCATTTTTCGGATTATCTTTGAAGATTTTAACTTCTCACTCAAGTTTATCTTCGTCTCCATCGTCTACATCACTGATCGGTGAAACAAATCAACGGATGTTTGGTGATGATGATGGTGGAATTAAGCTGAAAACAGCTAGTGATTTGGGGAAAATTGAAGCTGGATTAGCTAAATCTCGAGCATTAATTAGGAATTATTCTGCTGCTGCTGATGCTGGTGCTAATTATCAGATGATTGATGATGATGATGATGCTACTGATTATGTGCCTTCTGGTTCAGTTTATTGGAACCCTAATTTGTTTCACAGGTACCTTTCGTTTTCCATTTTGGTATCCTGCTGTAGATTATTCTTTGTAATTGCTTGAACTGGAGGAAAGTAATAACTTTCTTTATTTTTAATTTTATTATTAATTTTGAAATAATTAACTTAAACATCCACTAATTTTACTTCAAAATCAAATATTCTTGTTTTTTAAAGTTATTTTTTAACAATTAACTCACACAGACTAAAGAAGAAAGAAAACATTCTAATATTGTTTTCGTATTTTTAAAATAATTGAAAATACTTTGAAATAAGTTTTGTTAGTAAATTTGTTTATAAAACATGAGAAATTTATGTATGTCACCCGTAAGTTAGGTTTATGATATTATGTTATATTAGATATTAATGTAATAGAACAAAAAAATAAAATAAAAAAGAACTAATGAAATTAACTTACATATATTCAAACAAAAATTACATGAAAAAGCAAATACTTCTTCCTAGAAATTTATTGTAGGTTTATTACATTAAATTTAATGTAAAAAAATTAAGAGAGCAAAGAAAAAAAACTCTATTGCTAGATGTGTTTATATAAACTTTGTGTTCATAATTTTGGACTCATACATTAACTAAATAGTTAATAAATGCTACTACATTCATACACTATATACTAGCAAAGATATAAACTTTATACTGCTATTTTTCTTTAAAAAAACACTAGAAATGAATTTTGCATAGGAGTTATTAAGGAAGATACTACAATAAAATAATATTAGTTTGAAATTTGAATGTAATTGTATTTTTAGACAAGATCAATCTGTTGTATATCATCCTTGTTTAGCTCCTCAATTTACTATTTT
>BJCM01064924.1:0-22170 GCA_018326385.1 Flaveria bidentis | reverse complement strand
GAGAACAAAACATATTGATGTGAAGTATTATTGGATTAGAGATGTTGTTGAAGACAAGAAGCTTGAACTTGAAAAGGTTCACACCAATGATAATGGTTCCGATATGTTGACTAAAGCTTTAGCAAGGGAGAAGTTGAAGATTTGTTGCTCCATCGCTGGGATGGCTAGCTTTTCTTCATAGGCCAAAAGGGGGAGATTTGTTGGGTATGTTTTTGGGCTAATGAAGAAAACCCAACAAATACTCATTTGTATGGCCCATTATCATTAGCCCACTAGGGTTATGATAGAATAAAAGTGCAAGGATTGTAGAATAATCATCAATACACACAAAAGTTGAATACAAGGGTTTGAAAGAGTTTTGAGGAGAAAAGAGAATTCCCGTCACTTTCTGCACAGTCTCGAAGATCTGTCTTTTCCTGGAGATTGAACGGTTGGATCATCGTGAAATTTGGATAGAAGCTTCACAAGACCTGGGCGTCGATATCCAACGGTTGGTTTCATTAAATAAGGTCTGGAAGTCGGGTTTTACAGCCTCTGTTCGCATCTGCAGATTTGGTGATATCTCTTCTTCTTCTTTGTCATTGATTGCATATACTTGATGTTACTTGCTTCCAAGTGTATGATGATTGTTGTATGCCTCTACTGTACCTAGAGAGGACCTTGTATTGCTCTTTATTTTGGTGATAGTGGATTTGAAGTGGCTCTAATAGTACCGTGGTTTTTACTCTCGTCTTGAGAGGTTTTTCACGCTAAAATTGTTGTCTCCTTGTTGTTTTGGATTGGTATACCCTACTTGCTATTTTTGCACCATCACAGGTTCAAACAAGTTGGGGAGGTTTTGACTAAACGAAGGTTAATTTCGCATTTGTTGTTACCGTTTGTGGTCGGGTAAACCGATTTTTTTCCCAATAAGTATGTAGTGGTTACTTTGTTTGAAATATAATTATATATTCAATTTAATTTCAAACATGTGTTTTGTATAGTTTTTTTTTTATTTCTTTATAAATTGGATTGCATGAATTGATTTGGGCTTGCTTTTGAGTATTATTTGGTTGATGCACATATGTGGTTAGGGTTTAATGCGAATGGGGCCCGTTCATCTTCTTCACATAGGTGCTTGCTTTAGTAGGGAGAGTTTCGAGAGAAACATATAAATTTTCTTCATATCTGGAGTCTTCGATTTTACATCTCTATTTGGTTCTAAGGTTTCATCGATCTAATGAAACTTCCGGTTATCTTAATATTCTGTTCATGTGTATCATTGTTTTTTGGTAGTTTCATAATATTCTTGTAGTTTACATTTAAAGAGATCGTCGAGTGTTGATTGTTCTTGTTTATTAATGCTTATTTCAATATTTTGTAGTTTCATAATATATTTAAGGATAAAAAAAACCTTGCATTTTATTTAACTTCTTAATTTTAGGGATGTAGTTCATAATTTTTAACTAGAACAACTATTAATGGAAAACAGATATTATTAAATATTAATTATAACTTAAATAAACAAATGCAAAGAACAAGTATAGGATATGCTAAGGTGCGTGTTGGGCATGGTTCTTTCATATTGAATTTTGAGTCTCTCAGTATAACTTATTTGTTATACATGATACAATTGTAAAAGTAGATTAAATTATTGAAAGTGACCATTAAATCTAGATTTTGTCTTAATATACATTTTGAAATTGCTGTGTGATTTTGCCAAGGTTTGAGAGTTCACAACCGAAGTTTTGTTGAAGATATTAGATTATATTACAACCAAGATAACACCAATTATCTACTCAAACCAAAGAATAAATTGTTCACTATAATGTTCGTAAGGTCAAAACACAATTTGTGGGAGAAATTGGATTAGGAACCGATCTGACAGAAGCTACAACCCTAACTTATAAGAATCAATGTGGGTCGGTTTGAGACTAGTTCAGACCTAGACTGGTTCTAAAGCCGGTCAAATTAAAATATATAAGTTACTTCAAATTTATTTAAAAGATAAGAAGTCTATTTATTTTTATGAATTTAGAAATAAGATAGCATAAACTCAATTAACTTCAGTATGGAAAACATAAATTTGAAATGACACATTTTAAAAGATTAAATAAAAATACATGCACAAAATTGAAAATAAGGTAATAAATAACATGACATTCAATCTTTATTTAGTTTTAAAAGTTTAGAAACAAAAGAATATAATTCACTACAAAAAAACTTCATTTTAAGAATTACTATGTTAATAACATATATTATTTTTTTAGTTCATTCGATGTTCGTATTTGTTTTTCTACCAGAACTATTGTTGGTGATGCAAATCAATAAATTAAAGGAATATCTTCTAGTTGTGATCGTTTCCTTGTAAATTTGTTCTTCAACTTTTATTTTATTGTGTGTCACATTCAAGTGATCAATAAAAATATTTAAAATTGTCTAAACGAGTCTTGTTCTTCATGTCTAAAAGGCGCTCTCATCAAAAGAAAATACAAATTCTAATTCTAAAAATTTCATAAACACACATAAACAGCTTAGCAATTATCAGGACTTGTGTGTTCATTGATCCCATAACTTATGGTTCAGTCCATTTGCATCAGGTTTTATTTTAAATTGTTCAATGCTTATATTACTAAAGTTTTATTGACTTTAAGGGTTGTTTCTATTGGTGTAGCTTTATTTTATTACAGTTTGGACCCAAATTTTTACCCAGAATTCTGATACGTGTCTTCAACGGAAACCACAACGTACATGAACCACCTAGAAAGCAACATGTGTCTGATAATAATATGCATGTTTTATTAAGTTCCTTATTTATTAGTTATTTTCATTAAGTATCAAAGGTGTGGGTTTAGTTATAAAGTATAAAAAGTCATACTGTTTAGAGTATTAATTATAAATGATATTATTATGCTTTGAAAGATTTCTCTTTAATTCTCCATTCTAAAATTATCCCGATTTCAAATGGTACGCATCAAATTCCTGCACATTAACAAAAAAATATTTCTGAAAAATTTTGCTGCTTGTTTGGGGAAAAACACTACTAAAACACAAAATTTCTCCGTAACTGAAAAAAGAAACCTCAATCAACGTGAGAGACACCTTCAAAAACTGAAACTTTCAGAAATCGGATGATTAATATCGCACCGGCTCATACACAACGTCTATCAACATTAGAGATCGCTGGTAATCAGTATTTCGATGCATAAACAACGAACAAAAAACACTAATAATCAAAGAATCAACGTCATTATTAGTTTAAAAAACAAATGTGCCAGGAGACAGGTAACATCGATGCAATTGAATACACATCGAGCTGTTTAATACTGGACATATTAAATACTCAATCTATGCTCCGGAAACTTGAATTTCCCTCACTTAATTTGAGAGAATTCACCATAATGAAGCAACAAAAGTGATTATTGTACAAAAATTAGGGCTTGTTTAAGCATGATGTTTCAAAACCAGAGTGAAAACAGTCCACAAGTGAATATTTGTAGATGTTTGAATCAAATCGGATGAAATCCGATGGTTTTGAAGTTCGATTTATGCTTTCGTTGACACGTCCGCCGGGAGCCGACGAACGTAACGCCTATCAAAAGCAACAGAGAACGCGTGTAGAGACAAACATGTAGAAATATAGGAGATCTGATAAACTGAAACACTCACCGTGAAGTATTACTGAAAGATCAACGACGACGGCGATCGTTAATGGTTTGAATCAAGTTCGGGTATTTGTAGAGGCGCAGGGGGATGGTAAACCGTAAACCCTAATTTGTGTTAAAAGTTGCTGATGTTGCAAAGGCCCAATTGACCCAGAAAAAGAGGCATAAATAGTGTTTTTTTTCTAGGTAAATGTATATAACGATTTGAATTATATGTGTTATTTTAATTGGTATTATTTATTCGTTTTACGGTTAATACCACACCCTCAATCCTTTAAAAAAGAACTTATTGTTGAAAAAATCCACTGATTTAATTTTAAGCATTTTGTTCATAGTTAGATTTAACCTATAACATTTTCTTATTTACATTTTATAAGTATTTCATATTAACTAGTTGGACTAAACATTATTGGTGCGCGTATATAGTGTCTTGGTAAAAAGTTTTAACGAAAAATATAGGGTACACTTCAAATGATATGAATTATCTTAAGCAGATTCATCTTTTTGTGTTTTAGTTGGAACTACATCTCAACCCTCTTAGTTAAAAACCCTCTAGCTCAGTAGAAAACATTTTTGCTTTAAATAAAACTAGAATTTAAAACTCCTATTTTTATGGTCTTGGTTATCTAATTGCTCAAAAGTTTCTTTAGTGGCTCAAAAAAGTTATTTTGTTAGGTTCTGTGTTCATCGATACAAAATATAAAAAAAATACTTTATTTTAGGTTTTTTATTATGCTTCTAAGAAATTATATATGAGTTATGTAATGAAAATGGTAACATAGATTAACTTTATGTCTTTATTGTTTAGCTTTAAATTTAGTTATTTGATCTAACAAGATAAATAATACATTAGCACTACTTTGTTAAATCCTTAACTTTCCATAGGGTTGTTGGCTCAGGTAGATTATATTGTTAGAAGTCAAAGGTGAAAATTTTTTGATGTAAATTGAGCCGAATAATAATGAAGTATCATGGCTTAAAAGATTTAATATCATTTACTCGGGCTTTATAATAAAAAGTTAAGATTAACCGAGCCAACAAATGAGTCACCTTGGGGTTGGGTTGGGCTCCATAAAGATTTAATATCATTTGCGGGCTTGCTTTGGCTAAATATTTTTTGTGGGAATAAAGTATCTTGACGTAAATATGGCACAATAATGATACTCTTATGCTTAAAAGATTTTTATGTATTTTTTTCGGGCTATTAAATGTTTACAAACAAGCTAGTGAGCGAGACACTTTTTGCTTGAGTTTGGCTCATTTATGAAACAAGTTTGCTCAAATCATTTACAAACTGAGCCATTCAACCAAGCTTTTTTCTAACAAACTTTTAGACACAAGCTATTTAAATGATACTAATTTTATATGATTCGATGAATTCTCTATTTTGATTTACAATATTCATATAATCTATTATATAACATGAACTATGTAGGGATATATAATACAGTTATGAAAGAGACAAATTTCATTAAAAAAATAAACCACTTTTTTAGAACAATTAGAGTTTTACCAAGTCGGAGAGAAAAAAGAGTGTGTAAATGGTCTAATGAGAGGACAAAGACCAATCCAAAATATTGTAATTTACATGGCAATAGGTGTGTAAAATATGTGGAAGATACAATTCAAAACCAAAGATATTGGTGTGATATTATTCTAATGAAATTTATTTAAATATATCTCTTTTCTTTCTTATCACTTAATATTTCTTCTCTAAATGTCTCATACAAACAAAGTATTGACGCCTTTTTAGACAAAAGAGTCGGCGCCTGTATAGTAGACTATTTAAAATCATGCATGTGTCCCTTTATGATGTTGAGCGTCTCTAGAGCATGAGCGGACGCCTCCACAGAACAAATGTATGATTTCAAGTGGTTAAGTGTTCGAGCCTTCTCTAAGGAGGCGTCGTAGCCTGTAATAGGAGGGGCGTTTTAAGAAGAAAATATTTTGGTGAGATTTTAAAAGAATTGTAGGTGAAAAGGAAGAATTTTCCTTGTTCTAATTTTAAGCTGTGATGTTGTCTTTTTATTGTTGCATGTAATTGGAATCTCTTTTCCAACATATTTGGGCTAATGTCTTATAGACTTGGAGCGAAATAATCAAGGCCATTGGACTTGCACAAGAGCTGGGCTTACTTATATAAGTTAAGCCCCATGTGTTGTTGATCCAAGTCTTTTTCTTGTGTTTATTATTGTTCTTAGTTTCATTTGTATTTGTCTGAGTTTTATTCAACATGAAATGTTTGGATTAAATATTAATAAGATTTGAATTTACAATTTTTGACAAGGTGGATTTAATGAATATATTTTACGAAACCTTCCCCGTTCATATGAGTTTCAAGTGTTATTGAATAAAAGTTGTTATTTGCATATATTTACCACTATTAATTTTAAATGTATATGTTATTAAATGTATATGTTAACGTATAATACTCTCGTCCTAGTATTCAATATTCACCAGTAACATGTATGTATTATGGCACGACCACATTATGTTATTCTTTTTTAGACTCTCTTTCTATAACAAATTCACAATCAAACACCTTTAGGAGCAAGTCATGGCCAACGAAATCAGATCTTTTAATTCTAATTTTCATATATAATATTTTGTAATATATAAAGTAATAAATAAATTAATTAATTAAATCATCCTTCTTATCCCCCAAACCCAACCTATTGGCTCAAAAGTTCACTCTTGCTCTTCGCATCGCAATCACCACACACGAACTCTATAGGTTCGGAATCATCATCCTCTATACCGCTACACTTTGTATGCTTCCACACGTGGCATTCGTCGCACGCCACCATCCTCTCTCCATCGTCATCACGTGCCCCACAAACACACTCCACCCTCGACTCCCCCGCACACCCATCGCCCCCTTCGTACCTCAACACCGTACCCAAGTCTAGCTCACACCCTCTAACCCAAACTTGCGCACCCGCCTCAACAGCACGCGATAGCACCACCTCGTCTTGTATCCCCTTTAGCCCCCCAATTTGCCTCACTACAAACTTGCTCATCACACAATATGTATCCCTTAGTGCCCTTTGAGCCACCTCTTTTAGATTGCCAATTGTCATCCACGGTGTCACCAATACCACCTCGCCAGGTGGCAGAGGGAGAGTCAACTCAGTGTCCAACTCATCAAAACTCGGTAAAACTCGACATGTTAGCATCATTAACTCATCATTTCTAACCCCAAACTCCCATTCTTTCACGAAGTATTTACTGTTTAAAACGATTCTACACGCTTGACTCACTGAGTTCCACCAGGGGTAACCCAAAAGAACATTTCTATACACAAACAGCATATCTCCATAAACATCTTCCTCTCCTTCATGACCGAACTCGTCACTGTTTCGGTCGCGAATCTCGAATTCCATCAAACGGGTTAGCGGGTTTTTCGTACGGGACACGATATGATTCCCGATGACCAAGTTATCGATCGACTTCAACACGAAATCGATCAAACCCGTGTCCCCAACATACTTGCTAGCCATATTTCTCAAATCTTTACGTGACATCGCTCCATTTCTTTCGGTACTTAAAACCTTATGCTCTTTTAGGATGTTTGCAATCACTTTCGCAGTCTTCTCGAGCCTCTGCTTCGGCCACCTCGGCTCCAGTTTCCACAACGATGACACGGGTTTTATGTTCACAGGATCATACGCCGCCTCACGAATCTCAAACTCGACCAATTTGGTTAACGAGTTAACCACCCGACGAATAATGTAGTTCTCAAAACTCAACACATTAATCGACTTTAGAACAAAATCGATCAACCCCGTATCCCCGACAAACTGTCGAGCGTTTTCCCTCAATTCATGCCTCGACATCGCGTCGTTCTTTTGTTTCAGTAGCTTCACGATCACTTCAAGCGAGTATTCGACTCTTCGTTGTGGCCATCTGCAGTCTGCATCCATTAATGAAGTCAAGAATTGATCCAAACACATTGAATTTGGACTTTCTTCATCAAATGTGTGGTGTTCATGCTTAGATACTTTCCTTGATGGTGATACAATTTGCTGTCCAATCTCTTTATTTTGCTTGAATTCGATCAGACATTGCAGAAGCTCGCTTAACGAATTTAATTGGGTATCACTTAATTCTTCATATTTACAGATGATTTGTTGAAGTTTCTTTCGATTGCGAGTGCTTTTGAAGCTATCGATGATCTTATCGAGGGTTAATTCTGATAGAAAACGTACGGATCCCCTGTATTTCTCCTCTGTAACACCAAAACTCCCATTGGCGAATTTGTATCCCCAATTTCCATACCATGAACTCGTAAATGCGACTCCATGAATCAACCTTAACTCCATTGATCTCTCTAATTTAACATCAGCAACTGACACCTTTCTGCACAACGTAAATTCATACCAAATGTAAAATCAAATTCAACAGTGTTCATAACTGAAAGCAGAAATTGAGAATACCAAATGTAAAATCAAATTCAACAGTGTTCATAACTGAAAGCAGAAATTGAGATGAAATCATGAAAACATACCTTGTCTTAAGGGAATTGCAAATGCTATCCCAGAAATTCATAACATCAGTCTCCGTGAGAGAAATTGAAGACCCCAAATCCAATTTATTGATAGAAATCAGATGACCAAACCCATTGCAGTGAATTAACCCATGTAAGACATACGAATCATCAAGCTCCAAATTGCACTTCTGATCATAATCCTTCACCGATCGCTTATCACCATACGAAGGGATTACAAACCGGTATCTCCTCTTACAAACAAAATGATGACCCCATCCTTCAAACCCAATTCACAAACGACAATTCAATCACAATTCACAAACTAACAGACAACAACACAACAAGATCAAGCAGATACAGTGAGTGCATAATGAATGAACAAACTAACCGACGAATTTGCAGTGAGAGCAAAAGGGGCTAAGAGAATGCTCATTGATACATTCTTCAACAGTGTAAAGAGGGAAAACAGCACCATTCGATTCACACAACAGGAGAGTAGACCACACATTCTGCTGATCAATCTGCTCACCAAACTCTTCAACAAACGATCGAACATTGTCACGAAACGGACCCGAATGATCACCAACAGATTTCGCAAAGGTGTTGAACTCAAAGATTCGTTGTTTTCTCTTTCTGTTGGTGTTATTGTTGATGCAAGCTTCCAGTGTCGCCATTGAAGAAGAGAGTGAGAGGTTTGAGGAAGATGAAGTAGCGAAAATGGAGGAATTTGGGGGTGTGGGGTTTAACTGTCAAATGACGATGTTGGGCATTTGAAGGCGGGAGAATGTGGGAGAGGTTGTAGGGGTAGGATGGTAATTTTGGGGGTGTAACGAAATATTATTATGTGGGTTTTTGTGTGTGTAAAGTGTTAACAGACTTTGTTGTGATAGACCACGAGTACGTGTGTTGGTGTGGGTCCCGTATTGTAGTTTAAGTTTGCACCCCTGGAGTTTTGATTTGTTTCGTTTTTGTCTCGTTGTTTTACTGTCTTGGTGGTTTTGAAATGAGATTAGATTTAAACAGTAGATTAATATGTTAAGGTAATTTATGTATTAATGTATTATTATCTTTAGTTAAAAGATGCTGAAATTACATACTTGTAAACTTTTTGTAATTTTGTTCATATTTTTATGATACTTTTGAAAGGTTTTACCATGTAAAAACTCTTATTGTTTATTTTATTATAGGGGCTTCCTAATATTTCTTCTTTTTTAAAACATAAGTTACACATTTTATCAAGTTATAAAATCTATTGCATACTTTTCTTTTTTAATTATATAACATATTTATTTATTTTATTAAAATTAACCTATTAAAGGACTATTTTATTTTATTTTTACTAAAAGATTTTTACTTATTGATGTTTTGTTTCTATAATTGTTAAAACTTTACGATTGTGTTTTGTATTTGTGTATATCACCCAAGTTTACCTCATTTTGCAACAAGTTAATTTGAAGGAGTTAAAGATAATTCGATGGTAATAAGCAATGTTTTCAGTATCGAATCGGACGTTAAACTGGACGTCTTACTGGTTTGGTGGTCGGACCGGTCGGAACAGATTTAACTATATTTTAATTATATTTATATATGTAATTAACTATAAGTAATTTATATATGATTTACATATATATTTTATAGTTATATATAAAACTTAACTATATTTGCATATCCGATGTACTAATTTATAGTTTAACGCCCCGTTTTTACCTATTGAAATATAAAAATAATAATAAAAAACCGGTCTGATTTCCCGGTCTGATCAGCGGTTCGGGACGAACCCGACCGATTCAACCACTCCAAAACGAATCGAAGCGAACCGGAACGGCCACCGGACTGATCCCCGGTCGAACCGGTCGGACCGGCCGGTCCAATCCGGTCGCGAAATCATTGGTAATAAGAGAGATACGGAGGTAAGGAGAAGAACCACAAACAACGAGGGAGCCAATGTTTTTTCCCAATGCGGTTAGTTAATTTCGGGGCACGGTTGTTGGTTTTCTCTTAACTCAACTTTTAATTTTTAGTTTCGTGTCATTCGAGTATACAATAAGATAACAAAAACTTGTAGTTGCAACTAGTTAAACTTATAGCTACAACAATATTGTTAAGGCGATTATAACTATGGAAGTTAATGGAATGTTTAATAATTATCTAGAAAGAATAACTTAATCATTTAACTAAATTCGACTATCATTTTGTTACTTTTCATTTTGTAATCAAATGCAACATGTATAATTAATCCTTTCTAAGAAAGTAATAACATCTGGGAGGTTAGTCGATAAACATTAATATACATATATTACATTTAATAATATAAAAACTATGACCCTACACCCTTTATACTAAATCTATCCATGACAACAAATTGAATCGATCATAAATTTATGTTGTGAACTATGGAGTACATAAGAATTGTTGAATAGAAACTACTCATCTCTTGCACAAATGTGCACAAATTTGATTCCACAGTTGATTTGATGTTTCGTTTTTTTATACAACACGTGTAATTTGATAATCAAACATAATCAAAAGAAAGTATCATTAACACTAGTAATTTCATTAAGTTGTGTTCGGGTTAACCAATATGATACATCAAAAGTACTACTGTGGTTTTCTCATGAACCCGCACTAAATATACAAATCTTACTCAAAAACGGAAACACTTCAGCCCTACAGATCGGACAATTGTTCTTCTTCCGCAACCATTTCTCAATGCACTCTTTATGATACTCATGTTTGCATTCGAGTGCGGCGCAAATCTCACCCTTTCGAAACTCCTGCTGGCAAATCACACAAACCACTTCTTCCTCATTCCCTTTCTCATTATCATCTCCACCAATTGTGACCGAATGTTCCCCAATCGTTTCCTCTGCACGACGAGACTCATAGTTCATTATATAACTTGTGATCATCACACACGTTTCATGATCCAACACATCAGATCCATCAACGGATATAGGAACACCGGCTAGTGATCCCTCATTCGTCTTGAGTTCCATCAAACGAGTAGTATACGCAGGCCCACCATCATCCAACAACATGGTTTCGATGTCTTCATAGCACTCGATCATTGCTACATCAATCGGAGAGGAGTTGATGATCAGTAGGTTGTCCACACATTCACCTGGTTGCGCGTTCACCATGACGATTTGTCGCGAATCGGGCAATATAATCACGTACGAAGACACTGATATAGCCATAACTATAACCTTTCGTCTCTCTTGAAGGAGAAATTGATCGTGTTAACACTTATTTATAGGTGAAGTGTACTAGTAACGCAAGATCAAATATTTGGTATATATTTGTATCACAATTGTGATTATCTTCCCCTAGATTTTAGCGATTAACTTATATATAAAGTAATTTTATCTCAACCCGATATATAAATTACATGAATTATGAATGAACCCACCCTATCTTCTTATATGTAGATAGAGAGAGAATTTAAAAACGAGTTATATAATTTAAAACACGTTCTAACCTATTATTGATTTATTATTAAGGTTATATTTTTGAAAACGTTATAAAAATATGAATGTCGTTAGAAAATTTTAGGTATTATGATATTTTAAAAATTATTGTAGTATACGATCTTATATTGTAAAATACTGTCACTTGAGTCGATTCAAAAATACTTTTGTATACGAGTGAATTAATTAGTAGTGTGCATAAACCTCTTATTACTTCTCTGTATAATTACAAACTGTTAGCTACAATTTTGTTTTCTACTTTTGTAATTAACAACAAAAATTATTTTGATTTTACAATTGACCACAAACCTTCTTTTGATTTTTAACTTTGTGATTTACCGTAGCTAGGCATGAGTTTTCATTCAAGGTGTAGCCTGAAACAAATGACAAACTAACAGTTAAAATATAAAAACTTTGATATTGATTTTTGTACAATTTTAATTACAAACAATAGGATAAATACTTGCGCCAATCATTTCTCTCTCAAATCCTACACATAGCCGTATTATGTGTGAAACATATTTGTATGTTTGTAATTTGTTTATAAGATCTCTTGTGTCTATTAGATCTTTTATTTTTATTATTGATCTATGTTCTTTTTGATTAGTGACTTATTATATCTTATTCTTAGTTTTAAAATTCAGGATCTATATCTCATTTTAATACGTCACAAATTCAAAATTTCAGTATTGCTACGTGATTTGATTTTGTTTTTGTTTTTAAAATTTGAGATTGGTGTACCATTTACGTCTAATGTTTATTAGAAAAATAACTAATATCTAATTAGTTTTTTTATATAATACGACTTCGTAATAGAAGAAGAGGAGAAGAGAAAACAAGTTGTCACGCAAGAACAATCAAGGAACAGAGCTGACGGCCAACATGTATCTAGCGGTAGAAACGTCGAAGAGAGGCAAAAATGACGAGAATTGAAAAACGCAAGAAACATAAAACTTTGATACTATATATTCAAGGACTAATAAATTTATTTTATAAGAATTCAATAACAATAATTACAAACAAAACCTAATCTAATTATATATATACTAATTACCAACTTTTTTATGCATTATGGGTTGTACAACATGCTTTAAGGGTTGTACAAACTTTTTTTTTATTCTTTCTAATCTTTAACTTTTTCATTTAAACCTAACACTTTTACACACTTTGGTCCCATACATTTTATATTTGAATTTTTTTTTGTTTTACGTTTCGATCTACATTTTTTTAGTTAACACGGGGTAGTTTGCATGTGCAGTTCAATGTTTTTACACTTATTTCCCACTGTTAAACGGTCCCGTCACAATGCGCTGGTTCAAGATCCACTTAGTTATTGTTTTATATGTTTTACATTTCGTCTAACGGTGGTGTGTGCTTGATTTTACGTTTTGGTTGGTGGTCGCTAACGATGATGTGTCTTTGTACTAGTTATAACTGGTAATTACATTAAAGATAATTACAAGACCTAAGAAACACTTATCTAATAATAGCTAACATATTATATTTAATATTTATCATAATAGTTACTAGAATATCTTTTATTAATTAGGGTTCACTTGAGAAATGTTTTTAATTTGATAACTTAGAGAAAATTTTCATTTTTAAATTTAAATGTCTATATCTTTTCATACTTTATAACTTTTAAAACAAATTACATTATTAAATCAAAAAAATTTTGTTTTTTATTTGAGTATAATATTGTTATATTTAAAATTAATAATTCTACATCAATACTACATATATATATATAGTATTAGTTATGATATAACATTCATATAATATGATGTAGTGTATATATGTAAAATTGATATATTGCATATATGTATATAGGAATATTATACTTAAATCAAAGACAAAATAATGAAAGTTATTAAAAGCACCTTACATTAGTTATACGATATTATCGTCAGTCACAATATCTTATATTTCTATAATTATGTAGGGTAGAAAATCACATCGAAATAAATCAAGGACTACTATTAGATTTATACTAAGTTCAAAACGTAATTCCAATAATTTTTTAAACTATAAATAGATAATCTTGCACATAAAAACCACCAAATTCAAGTTAAGGTTTAAACTTCTTCTTCTTCAAGTCGCATGGCTACTTCGTACTGGGTTGTATACCAACATCATCGCAGGATTTTCTTCATCATAAATCCAAGACAAGGTAACCACGTCGATGAAGTAATCGTGGTGAATCGATGTAGAACCACAAACGAGTGCACAATAACACACTACGCGTACTATGAAGGCATTAGATCCGCAATGTTTAACGATGGATTAGCTTTTGTGACTATTCAGATTGAATTCACTAACGGGTCAGTGCCCATTGTCACATTCGTGGATCAAAACGGTCGGTTGTTGGATGATGAGCAATCTAATCAAGTATCTATGGAGATCGCAAGATATATATTCTGGCATGAGTCTCGTCGCGCTACGAATGACATCTTGGGGGCAAACATGTTTGATCATTTGATTAAGGTTAATGGAGTTAGTGAAGAGAAAGAAGAGATTTGTGTGATTTGTTATGAAGATTATAAAGTGGGTGATGTGATTGGAACATTGGAATGTGAACATGCGTATCATGAAGCATGCATCAAGAGATGGTTGGTGGAGAAGAACATATGTCCAATTTGCAGGGCTGCTGTTTTTGTCATCATAGGTTAATTTTGAGGCCAAATCTTAGATTGAAATTTGTTCAATTACTTCATGATTTTGTATGATTGCATCATCGGTATGCATTTGCAAACTGAAACCATCACAAAGTATGAAACTTATTACGACTTAATTATGCAATGTTTTGTGTCAATCGTTAGGTCATTCAATGGTTCTTTTCATAATAATTTATTTACAAACTTGGATCAAACGATTATGGATCTCTTTTGTGATTTGTTATAGACTGAAACTATTACAAAGCATGAAACTTATCACATACTAGATGTATTTTGGTGTGGGTTCAATTGTAAAGGAGTAAGCTATGTTGTATTTAGAGGTTTAAGATCGTTTGTTCAAGAGAATTTTACTAAAATAGCTATAACTTGAGCTAAAAGGTTTTGTTATGTTTCAAAAAGTCTTATTCTATAAGTATAAAAAAATTTATGTTATTTTTAGTTTTTCTTTGACTTTTTTTATAATCCAGTTTTTTACCCATTAATGTTTTGAGGCTCATTTGAATTTTGGCTTGCATTTTATATTTTTGTAAATGTTAGGAGATGATCAAATTTTGAAGTTTATGAAAACTATTTTTCTTCTTATCACAAGTGTGTGTGAGTGTGTGAAATTTCTGATCATCGGTATTCCTTGTGAATCAACGATAATAAAAATTATTTTTGATATTTTTTGTGAATCATTATGTTTAATTGTTTATTTTATTTCCGGTTTACATCATATTTAGAGCAGATGAAAAGGTTTATAGATCAAATAAACTATTTGATGTAATATGTTATTCTTTTGAGGATAAGTTATCTAGTTTGGCTTATAACAATGGTATCTAAGTAAGCTCGGAGTGGTCGTTTTTGACCCATTAATGTTTTGAGGCTCATTTGAATTTTGGCTTGCATTTTATATTTTTGTAAATGTTAGGAGATGATCAAATTTTGAAGTTTATGAAAACCATTTTTCTCCTTATCACAAGTGTGTGTGTGAGTGTGTGAAATTTATGATCATCGGTATTTTTTGTGAATCAACGATAATAAAAATTATTTTTGATATTCTTTGTGAATCAATATGTTTAATTATTTATTTTATTTCCGGTTTACATCATATTTAGAGCAGATGAGAAGGTTTATAGATCAAATAAACTATTTCATGTAATATGTTAGTCTTTTGAGGATAAGTTATCTAGTTTGGCTTATAACAATGATATCTAAGTAAGCTCGGAGTGGTGGTCTGGTGGAACTAGTTGAGACCATTGTGGTCGTGACCAACGAGGACGTTGGTTCTTAAGAAGAGTCAAGCGTAACAAATAATGATTTTATATATCAAATGATTTCTTTCACTTAATATGTTAGTCTTTTGGTAATGAGTTATTCAATTTGGTCCGTGACATACACTCTTTTGATTTTTTCGTGTGTATAATGTCAAATAAAATAACCAAATAATTTTAAAAAGACAATTTATATGTAACTATTATAGCTCCTGTTAGATATCCAAATCGGTACTGACAAAACTCAGTGACCTAATGCGAACTTATGAAGCTGATGCTGGAGATCGAATCTCTACTGGGTTTACGAAGGCGTTTTGGGCCAAAAACCCGATTGTGCACCTCTAGTACTCGAATAAGAGTATGTGTACGTTGCCGTAAGCCGCCAGTTATATATACATGTCTCCTTTATATAATTGTCATAAGCTAGGACACTAACTCTTATTTTTTAAAAACATAATTTTAAATATGTGTAATTCTATTCAATTATTGTTATTGCAGTTTATTATCTATTACAGTTATTATTATTTGATATATTTATTACTTATCTTTAAGTTTGTTTATTAGTTATTCGATCTCTTTCTATGTTTTTGAATATTAGATAGTATTGACTGATATCATATCTTTATCTCATTATCTTTAGATTCGGTAATACATATCTATATTTTTAAATAAATAGGTGAATTACGGTTAAATTTATATTAAAAAACCTAGAAATTCTTTTAATAGTAACATGATAATTGTACATGACATAATCTGATTATATGGAACTGACTGAACACCTAAACATTGTGATGACAGCAACTATGTTAACATAAAATCACCCCTACACCTAAAGTGGAGTTCAATGAAGATGCATAATAATCAATGAACAACACATGAACAACGTATCAACATGAGATACAACATGAGATTACTAGTATTATTATCCTACATGATCTTCATTTTTCATATTCGCCATTCGATCCGCAGATCGTTTCTTGAGCCCATCAAGTTGCATTTCCCACACCTTCCTTGAAAAGTTCCCTTTGTGTTCATCACAATGGCAACCCGAAGTACATGACCCGAAAGATTCAACCAAGATCAATTCCTTATCATACATTCTTCGTGAATATGGATCCGAAAGAACTTCATACGCCTTTTGTAGCTCCACGAATTTCTTCGTGCATTCCTCTCTTGTGGAGGATGGACACACATCAGGATGCAGTTGCAGAGCTCTGGCACGATACGCCTTCTTCAACTCTTTGAAACTTACATTTCGCGATTCTAGTGAAAGAACTTGGTACAAATTCTTGTGTTGCATGGGTGACTCTTTGATCCTGCATGATATGCTTTGGTTCTTGATGGTGTTGTTGTTTGTTTGTTTTTGAAGCATGAAATCTCCTTTTTGTAACATGGTATTCATCTTTAGAGAACCCATATATGTGTTAGTATGTTTGAGAGAGAGAGAGAGAGATAGAATATGGTGAAGTTTTTGATGAAGATAACAAATAATTAAAGAGGTGTGTGTTCCTTATAAAGGAGATTAAACTTTGGTCATGATGTTAATTATGGTGGAGCCCTATATATATATTGAATAATAAAGTGGGAATCAAATAGTCGTGTAATTTATTTTTTCCAATTGGTTATTTATTTAATATTGACCAAGTTAAGTTGTGTATATTTATTTACGTTAGAACCTAACATAAATATAATTTAATGGTACACACGAGCGCTAGCAATGTAGAAACGATGAACAACTTTCGTGTCATCATTACTTTTTGACCGCCTCCTAAACACATTTAAAGTTACAAACAATCCATATTTTTTTCTCATTCCCTTTCACAAAATCGCCAAATTTCTCCGATAGATGGTCCATAGAGACGGACCACTACGTGGCCTCCCTCTCTTTTTCATGTATGCAACCTTCTTTAATTTGTCCGCCTTCCACCATATATCTTTCGTGAATTGTGGCCCCAAAAACCTCCGACTGGGGACGTGCTTCTATTACCAGCCGGACAACCCAAAACACCTTTTGTTGAGTTAGCTTCATTTTAACAATTGTTATGTCTAACTTTTTTTAGTATCACAAGTCAAACATAATTTAAAAATGTATTTACATAACTAAAACAAACTACCTTTTCAATAATTGAATAGTTGATCTAGAAGGTTATACATAATCACTTTACACCATATTAATTAAGTCTCTCAAGTGCTCCTTTTTAGTTTGGTATTTTCCCATATCAAATCATATAAATTAAATATAATCAAAAGGTTGACCAGTTGTCAAATAAATTAGTTGTAATTACTAGTTAAATTGCGGTAAATGGTCGATAATTTTGTTGTCTAATCTTCGTCCATTGAATATTAAACTGGCGACTAGTGGTCGTCTTTTCTGCTACGTACATACTTGGAAACTCGTTATTTTGTCACTATATGTGTCAATAATATTGCGAAAAAACACCACGCGTAAGCATGTGGGTTTTGTAGTCGCCACAAAATATTATTTATTTGGTCATTTGCCACTTGAAATAAAAAAAAATCATCCATACGGCCTAAAAACTTGAACTAGAAGGCAACCATTTTATGTGAAAAAGACAAATTCGTTGGTGTTATAATAACATTCATGTGTTGAAAATCCGTGAGAACTGAAACGAGGTTGTCATTTTTAATCCTTTGAAAAAGTCCGTGTGATAGGAGTTTGTCGGATTTGCTGTATTTTTGTCGTTAAAAGATGGGACCCAAGTTAATATTCTTCTTTTTGAAATGGAAATCAATGGGCTATGATACTATTATTCCATTTGTATAAGATTTTTGGTTTATTTTTATTGTTTTAGTATGTATTTATGACTATGCTAATGTCCTATAATACTTGTTCAAGAATATATATGAATAATCAAGTTTCTCATGTTACCACTCATAAAAGTAGTATCATAAATCTCAAAATTAAGAAAAGTTATATTTTTTAAAGGAATTTCTAATGAACGGTTCTTGATGTGCTAACTACAACAATTCATCACTTACTTTTCTTAATGGCCGGGATATATTAATAAACTAAAAACTAGCAAGATGTTTTGGGTAAAATGGTTGATAGTTGATGTATATAGGTAATTAGTTATGTGTAGATAAGATTATCGATTTGTGTTGGTAAGAACTCACTACTAATGATTAGATCATGTCACCAAAAACTAAGTTGTTACTAATGGTTAGTGTTAACATAAGCTACCATTCTTACTAATCGTTTAATTTCTACTATTGATCAGTACGGAGCTACTGATATATCATTCACTGGTGATCAACCGGCACTATTACTACTAATGAATCAATGTAGTAGATCAAAAGCACCTCTAGAGGCTTTAATCTAAGATAATTGGTTTTTGGCTCATGACGGGTTTTGTTCACTGATTGGCTGACTAGACCTCCTGTCAAGGGCATGGCACTACACCAAGACCTTGCAAGAGAGCATCACCCCTTTGTACCTATTGTGTCAAAGCCAGAAATTAGATTAGCCATGAACGATCACGTGTTTCAAACTTCCTATCTCGTATCAAAGCTTATTCAGTTTTTTTTACATAACCATATGTGTATGTTCAATATTTTAGGATCTTGATTGAGCTTGCTACTGTAAGTAGCTATCCATTTTCTCCTATTTTTGAATTTAAAAGTAATATTTTTTTAAAATATGTAGAAATATAGATATACTTTTATTTTTAAAACCAAAATTAAAATTAACTTACAGTTCTTAAACGGTAAACTTACATATGTCTTATCACTTACATAACTATATTAACCATGGTTGATCCTTCATGCCTACTACAATAGATACATGAATCATGCTACAACAAGTCACCAAAAACATCATCAACCTTGAGTGTGATCAAATGTGACCATTGTATTAAACGACTCTGATTATTTAGTCGTTGCATAGTTAAATAAAACTTTTCTCTATATATTTTGGTCTTTCGGTTGTTTATAAGCTTCTTCAATTACTTCATATATATGTCCTTTTGGGTGTATATTTTTGTCCTCACGCACATGTTGGTATGCAATCTTGAGGATTGACTTCTTTCAAAACTATAAGATACGATGAAACATAAAATATCATATAACCTTGTATCCTTCTATAGTTCTATAAGCTTTGAATTGTTGAATATGTCCACTAATAATATTTAATCATGAATGTTTATTATGGCAAGAAACTTTCATATAGCGTTTGTCTTATTAGAACATATCATATTGGGTTATGGAGATCAAAGAAGTTTCGTAATAATGAACGAACAAGACAATATATGTTATCATCATGAAAAACAAACTACTTATGTTGTTCTATCATAAAAAATCACTTCATATATAGTCTCAAGTTGATTCAAGTTCCTTTTTTTAGTCTAACGAGTTATAAATTAATTCAAATGGTAAATTTTAAAGTTAGTTATATAAGCTTTGAATTGTTGAATATGTCCACTATAATTTTTAATCATGCATGTTTATTATGGCAGGAAACTTTCATATAGTTTGGTTTTTGGAGATCAAAGAAGTTTCGTAATAATGAACGAGCAAGACAATATATGTTATCATCATGAAAATTAAACAAACTACTTAATGTTGTTCTGTTATTAAAATTCAATCTTCATAGTCTCAAGTTGATTCAAGATCCTTTTGTTAGTCTAACAAGTTATAAATTAATTCAAATGGTAAAATTTAAAGTAGGAACAATGACTAATAACTGTTAGATTCAAGTCCAGTCAAGAAACAACACTTTATTATTTATTTTAACACTAACTAAAAATGTTGTATGAATAAAAATGTTTCTTATATAACACTAACTAAAAAAAGAATGGAAAATGAAAATCTGCCCAGAAAAAACAAGGGAGAGAGAATGTAGTTTTTACTCTTAACGAGGAGTAAAACTGTAATTTCATACTAAAAAAGACTAGACCTTTGTACCATAAGACCATTCATGTACTTACATTTAAAAGCTATATCATTTATATGTATCGGCGTCGTTTACATATATTTATTTTAACGAAAAAGTTAGAAGTTTCTACAAAGTTAAACCACTTAAACTTTTTAAAGGATTTTGTTGGTAATATATCAATCTATATACGATTTATTAAGCTAAGTAGATGTTACTTTTACTTACGTACCATATATTTTTTTCAAATTTTTCTATTTAGTATCATTGTTAGTATAATATTAATGTTTGTATTTGCATATACCAAAATTTAAAAGTTCATATATAAATTTGATTTTATTTATTGGTGCAAGGTTTATAAGGTTTATTTATCTTGAATTGCCGCCTCTATCCTAGCTCATGTTGTAGGCGTACATCATATCATCAGGACTTTGTTGTTGTTTCTCTTGTTGTCATTGCTATGACCTTATACATGTCAATGTCGTTTGCCCAATCGAGTTTTCTTACACTTTATGTTCTATGTTTTTTTAGACAATGTTTTCTCATTTACTAACTTACACTAGTACAAAAATAGTTTATTATGGCGGTTAAATTTGTTTGTTAGGGCGGTTTCACATCGCACTTAAAAATGTTGCTAAAAAATACTCATTTTATAAGGCGGCTATTTTATAGGGCGGTTTGTTATTTTATAGGACGGTTTGTGGATTCATTTTATAGGGCGGTTTGTGGATTCATTTTATAGGGCGGTTTGTTATTTTATAGGACGGTTTGTTATTTTATAGGGCGGTTTGTGGATTCATTTTATAGGGCGATTTTTTGCATATTGTAGGCGTTTTTTTTTCTTTTTAAAGGGCGGTTTCGGTGATTTTTTATAATTTTATAGGGCGGTTTTTTTTAATTTAAAATAAATATATTTAATTTATAAAATATATTTTTCCAGAATATATTTTGCTAATTTTCCAGATACATTTCACTTCTACTCCCAAACTCAACATCTTAATCTAATACCATACTACTAAAACTATAAAGATACATTATACAACATCAACTTGATTGTATAATAATTCTCAAGCGATCAAAATAATAATATTATTACAAACATTTAGTGTTTACTATACAAAATTTCAATATATAACATAATAGTACCGTAAAATACGTCGACATCTACCTAGTATGCATTTTCCTTATAAAGTGCGACATTAATTGTAAAATCAACTTGTCAATTTCCAATTCTGACATATAGCTTGTGTCATTCCAAGTCTAAAAATAAATAAATAATAATGAGATTTAATATATAAATAGTGCAATATATAAATATACAAATTGATAAAAATTACTTACTTTATTTGGAAATTGATGTTGAATATCTTTGACAAACTCATACATATGTTTTATAACCATAAAGCCGCATTCCCAAGTTTGTAGTTGTTGTTTACACTGCATAAAAATCACAATTGTTAATTTAGTCTTATCAACAATGAAAAAATATTAATAAGTAATTAGAAACATACATTAATCATTTCCTATTCAAATGTAAGCCCAATAACTTCATTAATTAGAGATGTAAGAACATAGGATTTGGAATTCTTTTTTTCCTTTTATAGAATCAAGAATATATCCCTTTTGTGTTGAAGGTGAAATGACCAATAGCAATCAATGAGAATTATAAAAAAAGTTATAGATAAATTAAGTATGCTTATGTTTATATATATATATATATATATATATATATATATATATATATATATATATAT
>BJCM01064923.1:0-15733 GCA_018326385.1 Flaveria bidentis | reverse complement strand
GAATATTTATGTTTTCAATGAATGAGCATGAACAAAAAGATCATGTTCAGTTATTTGTTCAAGTTCGTGTTTGTGTTCATGTTCAGTTAAAGTTAAATGAACGAGCACGAACATGCCGATGTTCGTGTTCGTTAAATTTGTTTACAAGCCTACACCTCAGGATTTGTTAGCTCCATTCTGCTCTTCTTACTTCTAGGTTCTTTTAATGTGTTCTACATATTTCCTTATTTCTTATAGTGCACTGGTCTTACATAGTGTCATCCATTTATCTACTCATGTATCCACTAGATAATCTCTCTCTCGTCATGCTGATGTTCCTTTGGTGGATTCTATCTTTTATATCGCAATATTGTGGGTGCTTTATAGTATATTGTCTTCTCTCTTCACACCCCTTAAGATGGCATATGCAGTTAGTAAGATTTCTCAATTTCGGTAGTAACTTGCTGATTGTCATTTGGGCTACCGTCAGGTGTGTTCTACAATACTTAAGTTAAGGTATCATATGTAATGCCTTGACTATCGAAAAGCTAAGGCTATAGCCTTGCTTGCTTATGATGCTATATAGGTTAGATGCCTTGATGATCGTTGATTGACTACATTCTATTGTGACCCTATCTTATTAGTTGGGGTTTCAAGAAACAGCACACTGTTGCTAGATTTATACCAAGATTGAGTATTGTGAACATTCTCATACTACCACTGAAACTGAATTGCATCAATTTACAAAAGTTTCATATTCTTCATGTCCAACTACTTTGTGGTATGACAACATTAAAGCCACTTATTTAGCTGTTTATTCAGTGTTTATCAACACACAAAACATCTTGAGGTTGCTATATAATTTATCAGTGATATGGTTTATTCATACTCTCAATGTTTCTAATATTTCTACTGTTACTCAGCTGGCTGACATATTGGCCAAAGGATTGTCTTCAGTTCGTCGCTATGTAATCCAAGTTTCACCTTGTGACGTCACATTCTTACAGCTGCTTTTTCAGCTAAATGTTTCTGAGAAAGGGCCCCAAACATACCATATAAAAACATTGTAGAGCTCAAAAAAGGTCCATATTATCATAAATATGCCTTGAAAAATTGTCATGTTCGCTAGGCTATAGATTTTCTATTACAATTCAAACTAAAAATAAAAAGAAAAAAAGTCATTATAGTTTTTCTTTACTATTTTATGTAACCTCTATATCAAGACAAAAGAATATTTTGCCTGTAAAACAAAAAGATACTTGATGAATAAATGAATATAATAATTATGTTCATATAAATCCACATCAGGGTTCTTCTGCTTTCATGTAAAAATACCCCCTTCTTAACCTCTGCAACAAAAAAAAATTCCTTAGCCAGAAATGAAGCAACCAGAACTGGATGTGTTAGTCGGATTATTGACGCCATCCGGCCATATTCATATAATTTTGGAGCTAATAAACTATGACACAAAACTTACTAACCATGTGTGCGGGTGGGGGTGGAGGGAGGAATCACCCACAATATAGTAACAATTGTATGTTCATTTGTCTTAGAAATCAAGGCTTTTTCTAAAGCAAATGCATTAAGGATGATGATAGTGATGGCGATATCAATCCATTTATATACAAATGGTTGATTTTGGCAATGTCTTATCTCTAGTGGGTGAAATGGGTAAACCTAAAAGTTGTAACATAAAGGAATAGAGTAAATTATACGGATAGTCCTTGTTGTAAGTCCAAATTGACATGGATGGACAGTTATTTTTTTCTGTTAGGTTGGATGAAATGGCCAAAATACACTTATTATTATAAATAAATTTATAAAAAATAAATTAATTATATGAAAGGTCCATGTGCTTAGGCCTAATTTCACTTTCGGTCCCCACTTTTGGAAAATTACAATGTCGGTCCAAGGATTTGTCAAAACATAACCAAAAAGGTCCCTGACGTGGATGGCCGTTAATTTTTAAAAAATTACTAAAATACTCTTTTGACTTAAAATATAAAAATATTATAAAACTCACACCCAACCCCTACCCACCTCCCACCCCACTCCGGCAACAACCATAGCAACTCTGGCGTCCAACCCATCACCACCGACCTGCCACCACCACCGGAACGCCAACATCACCACCACCCGTCTTCAACCACCACCTGTCTTCAATCACCACCACCATCAGTCTGCCACCCCACCCCATCTTTTTTTCGTCGAGCCTAAGCTTTCTCCAACCTCGCTTCATGCTTGATCGAAATTAGACCAAAAATTCGGCTTGCGACAACAAATTAGCAACAATCACAAGATCTATACAAAACACCCTTGACACACATGTGGTGGTTTCTTCATTTCGCTTATTATGTCCCTCCTTCAATGTTGTGTTTTAATGGGTTCTTAATGCTACAATTGCATCTGTTGTTAGAAAGTTATAGTAGCTTTCTTCTCAATCTTTACAAGTTCATCCAAAATACATCTTTCCTCGATCTTTGATTTAATCGACTTAAATTTTATCTTCGAACTCGCATCGATCAATTGAACTAGTGGATTTCTCGGGTTTGTGACACAACAAATGGGCTCTTTTCAATTCGGATTTTGAACTACCTCGTCTCAATACAAGCAAAGCATGGTATTCTACATTCCAAAAGAACAGTGGTGGTCGACGAGGTTGCATCTCATCTATCCGTTTTGTGTTACATTAGACACCCACAAAATCCGCCATGGATCTCAATGATTCATGGAGCGTCGTTGAATAGACTCTCCAATCAAAGCTTCTAGGTCCCTGATGTCGTTGCTGCATAAGGGCGACTGGCTATGGCCGACGACGAGCATGGAAGAACTGATCGAAGATGATGACGGGTGGCTGATGATCTTGGGGTTAGGGTGGTGGGGACTTCTTGTTTTGGTTAAGAAGAATTAACTTAAGGTAGGGTCCTCCTTTTAATATGTATAGGGGTATTTTGGTCAATTTACAAGCAATTAAAGGAAAAAGTTAACGGCCATCCACGTCGAGGACTTTTTTTTATGTTTTGACAAACAGTTGGACCGACCTTGTAATTTTTCAAAATTGGGGACCGAAAGTGAAATCAGGCCTAAGCACAGGGACCTTTTATGTAATTAACTCTAAAAAAATAAAATACACACCACCACCACCACATAAATCCACTACCGCCGCCTTCCTCCCATCACCATTGAACCTGTAACTACCACCTCCTCACCATTTTCCACACCACCACCGCCCTCCGCCTACTGAAGTTCCAAGAAGCTCCAACGTACCAAAAAAGAAGACAATGCAATGACACCATCATCCACGTCGCAATGACCCTTGACGCCACCTACCTCCATGGCTCTATCGCCAGAATATTTTCCATCTTCAAAGACTCCACCTGCCCGAAGAACACCGTCCTCCACTTCCTCGCCACCCTCTGCCGCACCATCACCGCCAGCTTTGCCACCCACTGCCTCGCCACCGCCTTCTGTCGCACCATCACCAATAGCTTCTCCAACCTCCACCGAACTCCTCCTACCACCGTCCACCGCGTCAGCTGCTTCAACTCCAAAGTCATTGGAATTCCTTAATGCGGCTGTTGTAGGCGGTGTTTGCAAGCAAGTGGTGGTGGAGGTTCCATACTGTGGTGGTGGTGGTGGAAGTTCCATAGTGTGATACTATGGAGGTGGTTCTTGTGAGCTAGGGTTTATCTAAGGGTATTTTGGTCATTTTAAAAATATTTAACAGAAAAGTTAACCACCATCCAACTCAGGGACCAAACCTGTTACGTTTATGTATACTTTGGGACTGACCTTGTAGTTTTTCAAACCTGGGGACCAAAACCCGCAATTTGGACACACCACAAGGACCATCCGTGTAATTTACTCAAAGGAATATATTATAACTTTTATAATTTGATTTTGTAACAGAGAATATATATTTTAAATTCATTAATTATAAGTTCACGTGTAGCAGGCCCAACCACACCCGACCAGTTTTGACTCGTACAAAAGGATACCCGTTCCCGGATCCTCATTTTTCCATCCCTAGTGATAATTGATATGCAATAAGTCAACGGTTTTCAATGAAGAATAATTTGAGGTTGAGTACCTCTTTTGTATCTCTAAGGCGAAGGAGAGCCAGTCTTTCTTGTGGTCTCTGATTAGTTAGGGAAGCAAGCTGCAACATGTTGTTCATAAAGATCACAGATTGGTTTTTATAAACTAAAAAATGAAGATGTCATGCTGCATGATATACCCAAAAACTGAACGATTCAGGATCGCTTGTTGAAGGCATCAGACCTTCTGCTCTATGTAATTCCATAAGTCTTGATTGATCTGCATGAAAATTTCTGAGGAATATGTCCAAAATTCAACCGAAACCTCTAGATTATGACTATAATACCTCTTTGTGCAGCGTCTTGAGCCACCTTTATCCATGATCGAGCATATGCTGCTACTTTATTTGTTGTTTGCTGCAACTGATGTCATTGGCAATCACTTAGAATTAGACGAATTTATTTTCAAGACAATCAAATACGGAAAGTGTACATTTAAACTAGTAGCATTGGTTTTAACTAATTAACACGGTGTAATATTATTTACTAAACCAGAATGAACCATTGTTCATGGAAAATATAATCTTTACAAGTGAAGATCTCAAGTACACTTACGTCGTATCTCTCTTTTGATCCTTCAGGTGGAGAGATATCTTGCACCCATTCCACCTCGGCAACACGGTACCTTCATAGACAGAAAACATAGAGCCAAATTCAAATTCAGGCAGTCAAGACATATGGTTGGCAACTATGACGCTACTGACCCATCTTGATCCCAGTTTCGAAGGATGCGAAATCTTCGCCGACTCTCAACCTGCATAAATGTAATCTGTTAAAATGGGAATGCAAGAATGCTGCCATGCTGGTGCTTGTGGTGTCACTTTTCCCAATGGAATCCATTTGGGTACAACGAGAAACAAATAGTGTGATTCAATTGTGGGGTTACTTCGTAAGAAGAATATGTTCTTTAGGTGTATCTATGATTTTAGTTTTCTGACAATTTAGAAGACCTGAGGTCTCTATAAGATTCTGTCATGTTAGCGTTCAATGATCGTTAACTTGTACAATGTGTTAACCATTAACAGACAGCTGGACAATGAGTGTTAAAAGACACTAGGATGAAGTATTACATAAGGAAGAGAAAAAATTTCTTAGAGGTGGCATGACAAGTCCATCTTGATTATATTTCATCTAAAACAGATACAATGGAAATTTTTTGTCAGAAACGAAGCTTTCAATAGAACCAAATAAATTGGGTTAAAAGTTGCCCAAAGTGATTAAAATAGATATAACCTCCTAACTCGATTTATTTTTAAAAAAAACAAGGAGAAGATCGTTGTTGTGGTTGTCACAATAAAGTTTTTGTCACCACATTGAAAACATCAATTATCTAGGAAATAACAACAAATAAAGATAAAAGTGTTTCAGGTCAGCCCAACCCCTCAACCTAACTTTTTTTCCACCTTTATCAATTGTTTACTCTACAGCAGATAAAAAGAAAGAAAAACTGCAACTATTCACCTCAAGGAAAAAGCGCCCATCAGGAAGAGGCTCACAGCTGGATGAAAAGAAAAGGGAGATAAAATAAATTAGGCTAAACATAGACGTAAACTTGTGTCCCAGTGCAAATTTTAACCAAAACATACTCTGTAATTTCCACTTCACAAGCATAATCAGCTACAGCTCCTGTGCTGGAGTCAAGTATGACCTACACAAATTTAAAGAAGAATAATATCTAGTCAGAAGCAATCCACCAACCTACCTTAACCAAAGGGGAAAGAAATGGACACTGATATATCTACCATTCCCATTCGGCGGTTTCCTTCCATTATCCTTCTCACCTGCCGATTAGCACAAAGGTCAACCATAGCATTTTCTTAAACAACTAACTAGCAAGCAGATACAGGAAGATTGACAAGCAAGATATAGAACATAAACAGCTTTACGTACAATTTTCTTGCATCATCATTTGAGCCAACAAGATCATTTGAATCAATACATTATCTTAAACAGCAAACTAACAAGCAGATAAGGTAGGAATATAGGACCTTTATAACTCACCATAAGTCTGTAACGAGCTTCAAAAATGTTTAGGTGTAACTTCTGGCAAGGCAGCACAACATCCATGACAAAAAGAGGTATCAAATCAGGACCCATGTTTGTCAAACTCTCATGCTCTAGTTTCCGTTCTGCATATTCCTGTGGAAAGTTTCTCTCTATTATGCTGTTCAGTGTCACACTGAAACAACAAGGATGACATATTAGTACACTCCACTGGAATTAAAAATCGCATAGAAATAAACAATAGCTGATCTAGTATTAAACATGGAAACAAACTCACCTTATTGCACAAGTTCTAGGACTAATAAACAAAACCGTTCGGCACAAAGGGCATCTGTTCCCTAGCATTCACCCAAAAGAACAGAAAAGAATTAGTGACAGGAAAACGAACATATCAGGTCAACCCAGACCTGTTTGACCCATTTCCTAGAAATATATGAAAGAGGAGGAAGGAGACCAACCTCTATCCATCGATTGGAAGAGGCAAGAGCGACAAAAGGTATGCCCACATGGAGTTGTAACGGGTTCATATAGTAATTTCAAGCAAAGTGTGCAATCAAAATCATCAGTACGTGCTGGTCTCCCATGGACTCTACTCCCAAATAAATTGGTTGTTATCCGCTCTAAATTCCGTAGAGCATTACTGTGTCACGCCAGAAAAGGAAAAAAACATATTATATTATTATTATGTGTTTGATTGCATATTAAGAGAAAATGTGACTGCAAATAGTTATCTTATTCACAATTATAAACAAGAAAATGAAAAGGAATAAAAAAAGATGAAGTTAAAAATAATACATAACATGTATGTTACTGAACGGAAAAATGAAACATATAAAGACCACATAAAGTAATGTGGGTTGATCTACTATATGAGTAATGGGTCAAAATGCGTAACTCTACTATATGATTTAAAGAATGTAACTCATGTACGAGTCAAACTGGATTGATCTAGAACAATTTTGTCCAAAATGTTTAATATTTTATTACTAATAATTAGAGTGTCGGATATAATTACAAAAATAATACAATTCCAATAGTAATCTAATTACATTAAGAAAATGATTTAGGAGGTTTTATATATTATCATTACACATAGGGGACTTCCAACCAAGTTGGCTCCTATCCTCTTAAGCTCACTTTTTTCTAATCTTACCCATTTACCATGATAAAGATAAAACATAACAAGAATTAACCCTTTAGTAAATGTGTTGAAATTGCCGCCTCCTAGAAAGGATGTGAACCACTTAAGGTAAAGAAGTATAATTTACTATATATTACCTTGAAGGATCAACCTGAAGACCAGACATAATTGCATCACGAGCTTGCTCAAACCTCTCTAACTGCCAACAGCTTGTCATCAAGTTAGGCGATGTGTATATATAGAAAGCATTGATGAAATATATTCAACGCAAGAGCCTAAGAGAAAGGAGATGAAAGTAAAAGGATCTTACCAAAATGAGTGCATTTGCCTTCAATATGTATGGAGTTACTGATTGACTTCTCATGTTCATAAATTGCTCAGCATCCTTCAATGCAAGCTAAAAACAGAAATTCAAATATGAAGGTGTCCTCCGAAATCGGTAACTTACAAAGAAACAAAGAATGAGCAAGGTCATACAAAATAAACAAAGATCACATACGCCAGCATGAATTGTAGGATCAAGCCCACTCAATGGCCTATGTTCAGATGCAGAAGGTGGTCTGTTTTTCAGAAATTGACAGATCCTGGATAGAAAATTACGGGGAGTATTACTTCATTGGAATGTGTACAGAAAAAGAATAAAAAAGCATTGACATTTTAACATGTGTGTTTGTTAAGACCTCAACCCAAAAGATAAAGATATGAAGAGTAAACAGTGACAATCAAGTAATTCACCTGAGGTAAGCGGAACATCGGTTGTTAAGAATGATAGGATCATCTGGTTTAATATTATGAGCTCTCGAGAAACAATTGACTGCCTGGTTCATAGATGTAATTATCAGCGAAAATATTATAGGATCCAAATAGTATTTAGCTGAGAATAATGGAAATACAGACAAAATACATATCAGCCTACTTTTGAGAGGCAAGTCCTCTGCAAATGACCTAGTATCAACTATTAAGAGGTAGGAACCAGATAGTGCCTGGTGACTCTCTACATAACCCTTATAAAATATAAAGCCAACCATGGTAAACTATAATTTACAATCCCTGTTTATAGAGTTACCTAGTTATGAATATGATATTGTTACTTCAATCTTTGCAATACTAAAATTGTCTTTTTTGTTTATAAATATAGTAATAAACCATCATTGCCTCTTTTGCTATTAATCCTGAACAACACAAGTCTAACAAAAAAAACTACCAACTTTGAGGTCTGCGGAATGGAAACGAGGAATCAGCTTCTGCATAACGTGCTTGAGATTGTATAATGGAGAACTATAATTCTATCATCCTTAACATAGGATGGCAACAACTTAGGCCATGGCATACACCGTATACCTAAACATAGTAATATATGGAACAACAAAACCGGACTCCATGACTAGGTAACACTTATATACACCAAACTTATATAGTACATTTCAGGGTTATGTGCGCCCTGTTGGTAAATTTGGGATGTTCCCATTACCACATATATGCCAACACAAAGTTACAAATCAATCAATGTTTTCATCTAATATCTGTCTAGAAAAGAAAAATTCACCACTTACCGCAGTCCTACACCAATTAGCATGGAGCTCCAAGCACAAACAAGCCAGACAAGTTGGAAAGTTATAACTTTAACGCGCAAAGAGCTTGAAGATGCATACACAAAAGAAAATTTTTCTCGTATTTACATTCAACATTTACCTCCTCAAAATGATTCTCTCGGAATGCTTTGTTGCCCATATCCATGAGATCATAAAGATGACTAAACCTTCCCAACGACATGGAAGCAGAATCCCCTTGATTCCCCTGCATTTCGAACAACACACTCATACATCAACCACATAACTCCAAAACCCCAAACTCCAACTTTCAAATCCACCATCATTAACCTAATCACCACTTGTTCACAAATCAAAGTCAACATCAACTTCGTAGTTGACATCAAAATCACAAAACCAATCCCAACACGCCGGCTAATTCTATATTAAATGATACAACAATTCTGTTCTAATTAATCACAATTCAACTAATAAACATGATAAAATCCAAAAAGGTTCAAACTGAAACTCACCCAAACGAAGTCTTCGACATCATCAATCCCTTGCAGGCTGAATCCAGAGGACGACGTGTCATCTCCGGTAGCCATTATTGAAATCGACGGTGATTGCAGTGTGATTACCGAATCAAAAGAGAGAAGGAAGTAACAGGTGCAACAGCGGATAACTAGAGGCGATGAAACGGTGTTGAAATGAAAATCGAATAACAGTATCGTGTTCCTCCGTGCATCATTCACTGGATTCATGGACCATATTCGTCTACGTGTTCTCTCTCCATATCGTCGTCACTTGATGTATGCTGTATGTATGTATGTATGTATGTATGTATGTATGTATGTATGTATGTATGTATGTATGTATGTATGTATGTATGTATGTATGTATGTATGTATGTATGTATGCATACATATACGTGTGTGTATGTATGTATGTACGTAGTTAGGGTGTGTGTACAAGTGATGATGCGGGGGGTACAAGACAAGTGTGTTAGGGTGTGATCCCACTTTTAGAGCTTTCGTTCTCAGGAAAAATTCATTCGGCAAAGGAGAAAAGTGAGAGATTTACGGGGGTGGTGGGGTATTTATTGGGTGCGGTGTGGTGTACGTTAGTTAAGCTGGGGACAGCTTGGTTTGTCTCTTCTAATGGGTGCTTGATTCCTTTGGAATGTACAACAGTACAAGTGTGTGGTTGGTTGTGTGGATATATATTAAATGTTATTTTATAGATAAGTTAAGAGGTATCAAAATAATTAGTTTATGTGGTTAAAATAAAATATTTTAAAATATCATAAAAATAAGTGGAATTCTTATGTTTAAATCTTACGTACATTGTTTTCGCAATCGGATCGAACTGGCCGGTCCGACCAATTCGACCGTGTATTCGCCCCCTAGCCGGTTCGGTTCACTATGATTCGATTTGTGGCGGTTAAAGCGGTTGGTTCGTCCCGAACCGGTGGTCGGACCGGTTCGAACCGGATTTTGTTTTTCTTTTTTGTTTTTTTTAATGGGTAAAACGTGGCGTTAAACCATAAATTAGTGTGTTTGATATACAAATATAGTTAAGTTTTATATATAACTATAAAATACATATTTAAATCATATAAATTACTTATATTTAGTTATATATAACTATAAATATAATATATTATATATATATAAATATAATGTCATCCGGTTGTTAAATTCGATCCGACCACCAAACCAGTAAGACGTTCAGTTCGACGTCTGATCCGGTTCTGAAAACATTGCTTACATATAATAAAACAAAAGAGTGTTTCAGATGGATCGGGGGGGTTATCTTACCTATTGTGAGTTCGTTTTTTATAGTGATCTCAGGTTTCAAACTTGAATAATATAAATGATTGGGTGGGTTAGTGGTCCGTTAATTATCCAGTTAACCGTTCATAAAAAATGACATATAATTTTAAGTTTTTTAACGGCTTCTAATTAATTCTTATTAACTATATATACTTAACTGTTACAAGATTTGAACACGTCATCTTCGAAAAAAAAAGAGACACCTTATCTTTCTTCTTAGAAAATTTTAAGTAAATAAACGTAAATATATGTATTTATTGGTTTATATTTCGTATGTAAGATGATTATATATTGGATATTGCTTTTCTTTTCTTCTCCTGTTACATCTAAGTAACATTACATACAATTGATTATGTGAGCATTACAATCATTTATTTAGAAATTCGAATTTTTATGTATTTGAATGTACTGATTTATAAATAATTATTTTATATTGTTTTTGAACCACTTGTAATTCTTTATTGAAAGGTATGATAGTTTGCAGTATACAGTTAATTGTTAACAATTACATCAGTAAAAATATTTATTAGAAAATCATTAGTAGTAATTTCTTTGTTAGTGTTACTTACGCCTTGCCCTTCGGTAACATCTTAGTTGTGGTTGATCGCACTAGCTATTGATACATAATTACTACTTATGATCTGTAATAGATTAATTCAACCTTATCATATTTTTAATCATCAGTTTCACGCTAAATTTTATTGGTCAAGCATTAACATGAATTACGTCATAAGGCATTGCCCTTTAAAAACCCCTTTGGTCAAAGGGGTTTCGTGTAACACCCGGAAATTTTAAAAGACGAGAAAGAAAGAATAAAACAAAAAAGGGAAGAAACACAATTTAGCCCAAGTTGAAAGGCTAAATGTGTCAAAAAGAACAAAAAGTATAAAAGTTGGTGTATAAAATAACATGGCCGCCATACCATATTACTTTCACCTTTTTTATTCAAATTTAGAGAGAGAAAGCAGAAGAAGTTTCGGGTTTTTGAAGAACAAGAAGAATCTAAATTCAAGGTAAGATCTTGGCTAACCCTTAAAGGTTCACACACAGGGGAAGTTAGTCTATGTGACTACTCCATACGTGCGATATGTGCGGTATGTGCGATATGGGGTACTTGTCACTTAACCCTAGATGATATGATTTTGTGCCCTAGAGGGGGTTAAACATACGACAGGATCTAGATTGAAGTGAAAGATAATAAATGTACGAAAAGTGCGATAAGTACGAAACATGCGATATGTACGAAAAGAACGATGATGAAAAGATAATAAATATTACCTTGTTGTACGTATGATGTGTGATCATGTGCGAAAAGAAAGAAAATGTTTTAACGAATGAAAGGTAATATAATGTTTTTATAAAACTAGAACTCACTTAATAACGCTGACTTTTATGTGTTTACAGTAGGCAGGTAAATGTTGCTGAGGATGGCACGGGATCAACTAATTAGCATTTTTGGATGGCATCCATTTGTTTGAACAATGATGTTTTTTGCATTTTAATGCGAACAAACTATATTTTGTAACAATTATAAATGTCGTATTATTTTACAAAAGCAATTAAGAAATAGTCTTAAATTATTCCGTTGCGTTGTTTTAGTAAACTTAAATATATGTTTTATGTGCGATAATTGACTAGCTGTGAGCGTTCGGGAACATGGCCTTACATTTCGTCATTCATATTTTAAAGGTTCCTTAGCATTATTTATTAGGATAGTCTTGAATCACAATTTAGAATTAGGTTCATGGCTAATCATTTTTATTAATATTAATAAAAAGTTTTGAATGAGTATTTAACTAATATAAATGAACATATATAAACAAATATAAATGAACAATCGTAAACAAATATTATTGATATTTGTTCGTTTAATCTATTAAACAAAATTCTAAATTTATGTTCATTCATTCATGTATTAAATCGAAAATATGAACAAATTTCCCATCTTACCAAACTTTAATTTCTTTTAATTAAAGACCCAATAAAAGTTTTTTCTTCTCATAGTCTAAAACTCCATAATAATTTTGGATAGCTTCTTTATAAATTCCAATAATTCTAGCTATTACATAATGAGATTTTTTTATTAACATCTTTTTATAACATGCAAACAAAACAAAGTCATACATATGGAAGGGATTGATGGTGCTCCTAAAAGTAAAGTATTATTATGTTTATTAGTTGGAAATTACAGGAATGTTTTATGACTCGGTCCATTATAGGGGAAGACAGAACGCCGTTTGCAACCTAGATTCGATAAAAACGACGTCGTTAATGTTTAAGCAAACCACAATAAACAAGCACCACAATACAAATATTTGGACTTACCGAAAGTCAAACAAAATTATAAGGAAGTAAAACAAATAATTTGGATACATATAACTGTTGTTATGGATAATTCTTTACACTCTGTCCATAGGACTATACTTGTTGTTTTGTAAATATAATTTTAAATTTAAAGACTAGTCAGAGAAACTTTTATTATTATGAGGCGAATAAAGTTTATTATTTTTATACATGTTAATTTTATCAAATGGCATATTATTTTAATGTAATTGAGGATCTATTAGAAAGAGAAGGTAAATATTAAATATCAAGCATTCACACACACTTTCTATCTTTCTTACTTCTTATGGACATATTTTTATACTTACTCTCATATCATAACTAAGTCACAAGGCCTAAACCTTGTAATGAGACTAGAATTGTTATTTCTTGTAAAATCCCATTTTCTGATGTATTGTGTTTGTGGATTCTTAATTCTAAATAAATGATCTTTCCCATTTAATCATGTTGATATACCTGTAATTTATAAGTTGTTAATTATTGGCCTAAAAAGTTAACAAGTCAGAGTTTTTTTTTTTTAAACGGCAAGTCAAAGTTAAAAAATGAAAATATCGTTCGTTCTTATTTGCAAGAAGACGAAAATAATAGCAAAGATAAGATTTTCTAGTAAGAAGTCTTTCTATTATGGTTTGAAACGACTTGATAAAGTGGATGACAGCTTGTGTCCTGTTATATGTATGCATATTGTCTCTTCCAAGTGATGCCAGCCTTTGACCAATGGTTGAGATGTATTTGTAAATACTAAAATACACTTTTTAACTCTCTAAAACACAAAAACTACACATTTTTCTCATTTAAACAATGTAACTAACATACTATCATAAAATATGAAGTGCCAAATTGTGTTCAAGAGTTTTTATTATTATTTTATATGTTTTATTTTTGATTATTCAAATAAAAATTGTGGTTAGAGAACCGAAGGCCATATGCGGCCTCGAGTGCATGTCTTTACTTGGCATAGTTTATGGCACGTTTCGTTAATAACATCTACTACACTTGTGATCAACTTTTCTATGTTTCAACGATCTGCTTATTGTCTTCTTGTTTAGTAATTGAATAGAATTATAAGTACAAATTTAGATTAAAATAAAATACGTGTTTGTTTTTTCTTTTCTGAGCAATAGACTCACACTTATTAATTTACACCATATGTCTTGACTCAAAACTTAAATATCATCACTTATTAGCGATATAATTCCAACACCTTGATATCATTGAACCAAGTGATCTTTAATGATAAACTCATAAAAATGTATTTAAGATACTACTTTTTAACGGTTAAATGTATGCACAAAGTTGAAAATCCAAAAAATAAATAAATAATAGAATAGACATGCATCACGACATTGACCATGCGTTTTAGGGATTGTACTCCGTGTTTGGTGAGTCACTATTCACTCGATCATGTTTTTTACTCTAATAATATCTTTTATACGTATTGTGTTAATAAGAAAGAACAAGTTTGAGAAATCAATTCTTGAAATGAAAAGTGAAAATAGTTTACTTAAAAAAATCTTAAACATTTTAAACTGTTTTAGACTTAGTATTTTGATATGAAAAACATAATTCAAAAGAAAACATAACGAGAAAGATATCATAACAACACTAGATAAATATTTACGTTAATGTGTATACAAATTCATTTGGCAATCCAATGCAATCGTTACTTTAAATGTTAAGAAGCTGAATTTGCAATACAAATGAGTCTAACGACAATAAAAAGGTATTTAAATAAAAATACTAAAATTTTAATATTAGAGTTCACTTGCAACACCAGCAGATCCAAAGTTCGAAAGTCAGAATTCACTATCTCAAGAAGGGAATTATCTAGAAATCACAAAAATCACATTTCAAATCTAGAGACCACTACAAATTATCTAAATCCTCCATAAATAAAAAAGTTTACGATCGAATGGACACATAACCGATGGTTCATGATAGCATAGTATTATATGACAACATAAAAAATTCTCAAATTCTCATTCAAGTTTCTTCTATTTAGAGCATATAAAAAAATTGGTTAAAGAGGTTATAACTTCCCAAGAGGAATTGTGCGTCCATATTTAGGGGTTTTATAATGGAAAGCTTGAGGATTCATATCCCGATTAAACCAGTCGAGGACCACCTTATGTCACAAAATTTATTAAACTCATATCATTTTCTCCTAAAACAGTTTCCAATAATGTCTATTCTAGGAAAACGACCCATGTTGTAACAACTATTAGTGGAGAAACATTTTTTTCTTTATAAAATAGTTTTATTTTTAATTATAAAATTATCGTTGAGTATTGAGTATACCCATTAGCTTGTTAAAAAACACTGATTATGATTTTTAGGTATATTTATTTTTCTTATCATTATAAATTTTTAGTTAATTTTATGTCTTTGTAGTCTTTAACAAATTCAAATATACTAAACTACATACATGTTATCAACATAAAGTATTAAACTATTTATTTAAATTATCTAAAATATGTAAAATTCATAATGATATAATTCTCTAAATATGAGTTCATGTTTGTCAAGATAGAACTTATCTACTTTAATAATGTAAAATAAAATTTTACCGCATGTCATCTTATCACACTCTCATTGTCTTATGTCATTCTCACACCATACTTGTCAAATGTTACTAGCATAAATTTTTTTAACTATTGAATGATTTTATTAAATGCTAAAGATATTATTTATATTTTGTTTAAATTATAAAACATGTTTCTATTAAATATGTAATTTTATTAAAAATAAATAAATATGATTTTATAATATAAAGTACTTTTTCAAAAAATGAAGTTTAAAAGAAAA
>BJCM01064918.1:0-14629 GCA_018326385.1 Flaveria bidentis | reverse complement strand
TATATATATGAAGCTAATTAGCACTATGAATGTTAACTCTACATGTTCGAGAGGAAATTTTAATGGACACTATCTATCATTACAAATAACTCTCGCCACTATATATAGAGTTGGAATTTTTTTAATGCTATATATGTTCCCGATTTTCCATCCTCAATCCATTACTTAAATCGTCACAAGCATGCCTCAAAGTCATTAACCTTGTAATAAAGGCTGGTTGTAATTGTTGGGTTTGTTATTGAAATGAAGTGATTCTTCAGGGACTCAAGTGTAACTCTTGATATATAAACTACTGAAGTGTAACTTTTATGCAGGGACTCAAGTGTAGCTCTTTATAAACTACTGAAGAAGCTCTTTATAAAACTACTGAAGAAGCTCTTTATAAACTACTGAAGAAGCTCTTTATAAAACTACTGAAAGAGCTCCTTATAAAACTACTGAAAGAGCTCTATATAAACTGACTGAGTACTCAATCAGTTAGAGTTGTTACAGTTTGTTATTCTTGTTGCGCTCTCACAGTCTTCGTCTTCGTCTTCGATCTAGGGTTTGTTCCCTGTTGTATTGTCTTCAGTCTGTAAGTTTGTTTGTATTTGTTTTCATGACAACTGATAAGTAATCGGTTGTTGTACGTATTGTATTTCTGTAAGATCTTCAACAAAAGTTGAAGATCTAAGGTTTGGTTGGGTTTTTTGGGTTGGTAAATAATAAAAGTTTTCCACGCCTGTTTTGCCGCTATATCTTGAGTTGTTCACGTTTATGAGATTGAATGTTGTTTAGATAGTTTGATTCATGTTTTTCTACAAACCTCAAGTGAAAGAAGCTTCACCACTCTAACTATAAATCTAGAAATGACTAATTTGTCATTCAACTTCTATTTAGTATTTGTGAGATCGAAATGTTAGTTGAAATCAGGTCTCCCACCAAAAGAAGACATGCTTGATATAAAAATACGATTCTTGAATTACTTATGCCATCACACTTCCAACACATTGGCCAATGAACCCATTAGTAATCTAACCCATTAGAAATCCAAGAAGTATTTCTTAAGCAATTTTATAACCATTTCATGCTGTTTTGGTTCTTCTTCAAACCAAACTTTCTCCAAGAACCATCAACATCACTCCTTATATATACATCCAACTTCATCAACTTATCTCCACCAAACTTTCAACTTCTTGTTTAATTAATTAAGGTGTTCCTCCCAAAAGTAACCATGTCAAAGATCAATGGCGACTCATCGGCATCTAGGCGTCTTCCTACTCCCGGCAAAGCCACTGTGTTAGCAATTGGCAAGGCCTTCCCAAGCCAACTCGTCCCGCAGGATTGCTTGGTTGAAGGCTATTTTCGTGACACCAACTGCGTCGATTTTGCCATGAAAGAGAAGTTGGAACGCTTGTGTAAGCTACTTCTTTTGTTAACTATCATTTAAGAGAAAATTACCAAAATATACATTTGTAGTACGTCATCGAATTTTTGTACGCTCAAAAATTACATTCTAAACAACAAAGCAATCAGAAAAAGTCACATAACCTGAACTAGTTGAAGAGAGTAGATTTCAAGCACACAAAATACCTTGAAAAGTATAATGTGTCCATAAAAAACCAATTAAAAAACTGTCATCTGACCAGTCGGTTAGATTTCAGCCAGCAAGGCCGGCTTTTGTATATATATATTTTTCTTTTTTCCGTATGGAGGCAAAGCTTATGTGGTGTTACTGGTTGGTTACTAAAAATAAATAAAACTTTATATATTAAGATGTTATGATTTTTCTTATATAGTTATGCACATAATTAATTTATATGCTGGTTTCCATATATTCTGTACAACCAACATATGTTGATCATACATTTAGTTGAATCTTAATTATTCATCTTGTATGGAATAATAATTAATAATGCAATGCTAGGTAAAACAACCACTGTGAAAACCAGATACACAGTGATGTCAAAGGAGATCCTTGACAAGTATCCAGAGCTAGCAAGAGAAGGCTCAGCAACCATCTCTCAAAGGCTCAGCATCGCGAACCAAGCGGTCACCGAGATGGCGAAAGAAGCGAGTCTAGCATGCTTCAAACAATGGGGAAGACCCGCAGAAGACATCACTCACATAGTCTACGTCTCCTCAAGCGAAATCCGGCTTCCCGGAGGCGATCTCTACCTCGCTAGCGAGCTGGGCCTAAGAAACGACGTTAACCGCGTAATGCTATACTTCTTGGGATGCTATGGAGGTGTCACAGGCCTCAGGATTGCCAAAGATATTGCGGAAAACAACCCTGGAAGCCGTGTGCTACTAACGACTTCTGAAACCACCATTCTAGGGTTCCGCCCGCCGAACAAGTCCCGGCCCTACGACCTAGTAGGTGCAGCTCTGTTCGGGGACGGAGCTGCGGCAGCTGTTATTGGGGCTGACCCAATAACAGGTGTTGAGTCCCCGTTCATGGAACTGAGGTACGCAGTGCAGCAGTTCCTCCCGGGGACTCATAACGTGATCGATGGGAGGCTGACCGAAGAGGGGATAAACTTCAAACTGGGGCGCGACTTGCCTCAAAAGATAGATGATAACATAGAGGGGTTTTGCAAGAAGTTGATGGAGAAATGTGGAGGTAAGTTGGAGGACTTTAACGAGCTGTTTTGGGCGGTGCACCCAGGCGGTCCGGCGATACTGAACCGGTTGGAGAGTACGTTGAAGCTGAAAGGGGAGAAGCTGGATTGTAGCAGGAGGGCTTTGATGGACTTTGGGAATGTGAGTAGTAACACTATCTTCTATGTGATGGAGTACATGAGGGATGAGTTGATGAACAAAGAGAATAATGGTGAAGAGTGGGGGCTTGCTTTGGCTTTTGGCCCTGGGATCACTTTTGAAGGCATTCTTTTACGTAGCCTCAATTAACAACCTACTAAGCTACGTACGTACCATCAAAAAATGATAGATGATTATTATTATTACAAGATTATTATTATTAATAGTACGTTCTAATTATATATATATATATATATATCCGGTTCGCTTATCGCTCTAACTACTACGAGTAACTATATATATATATATGCGAATTGAAATCTATTGCTAGTAACAAACGAAAATGCATCTTATCACGATGTTATTGTATGTCAAGAGAGCTTTATGATTATTGCAAGAAGCTAGATCGATGATGCTATTCAAGTATTATTTTCAAGAGCTTTGATTTTTTACGACACATATAAACGCATCGTTAATTAAGACGTTTATTTAATTGATGGGTTTGTTCATATTACAAAAGAGAAGAAGCACTAAAAGTATCAAATGGGCCTTGACGGATTTAAGTCATGTAGGAAATGTAATTCTTTATCAATACATATTAAAACTTTGAGATTTATATATACCTTACAAATCTTGAAGTATATGCACTTCTTTTTAACTTGCCAAGGCTAAGATGTAAACGATTTCCGTTAAGTAAAAAAGAAATGCATGTTACTTTTAATAAAAAAATAATTTTTAGAATAACACAAAAACTTGTTATACGAGATAATGAGAAAATTATTTCTCAAGAAATTAAAAGATATTGAACTAATATGCTTTATATTATATCAAATAGAAATTTGGTTATGTATACTAATACACATTATACAACATTGTGACAGAGTGATTATGTGGTAATAAACCGGTAATCTTAGTTTAAAATGAAATTTATATCGAGGCATGGATAAAGAAACAAAAACGTTGTCATGAATATAATAATAAGAATAAAACATATATAGAAACAAAATTGGGATTAGTTTTGAGAGCTTGAACGTTTGTGCTTCGATTAAAATTCATGTCAAAACGTATGATAAAAGTGAAACCGATTAAAATTTACATTTAAAGGTTAAATAAAATTTATATAGAAGCGTAAATAAAAATAAAAATCTTACAAGGGTATATGTTCGAGATTTAAAACTAATTAAAAGGAGGTTTTAAAAATCTAGAAAACAATAAAAAAAACTAAGCTAAAAAAAACTCTGGAATATAAGCACCGTAAAGGGAACATGATGATCGAAAGACAAAAACCAAGGAAACTGGAAAGAAAAAGAAAAGACGAAAAAAAACACAAAATGCAAAACCACTGGAAGCAAAGCATGCACGCTACCGCCGGGCTATGAGCCTATGACATTTTTTTCAAGAAATGATAGAGTATTGAGTGCACTCATTAGTGTTAGAGAAATTTGCCAATAGAATCGTGAGATCAAGACATGACGAGATGTGATCATCTGACCCTGATAATTATACTTGAAATGGTAACTTTGCAGAATTTTTTGTTTTGGCATACATATCAGGGCGTCGTTAGTTCTAACAACAAAATCAACGTTTTCAATCAATCATTATTATTCAACGATACACTTAATAGAACAATACAAAAATTCTTCTTTCCAAGTAAATGGATCACAATACAAACATAGATAGTATCTTGCCAACGGGACACAACTAAAGGCTGCTTTATTAACCATAATTTATTAAAATGGCATCTACCTTACGAAGCACGTTTGTCATTCAAGAAAACAAGGAAAAAGAAAAAAAATCATATATTTTGAAATCTATTATTTGAAGAAAAACATGAAGAATCTAATTAAAAGTTATCGAGTTATAAAATACGAATTTGCCGACGTTGGCCCATGAAGATTACGATTGATATTGATGTGAGATTTGCCGACGTTGGCCCATGAAGATTTAATCTTTTTAAATAATAGTATTAATCCTACTCATTAAAGTATTAAACCAAGAGATTCCAAATTCACAATTTTTTGCTTATTGGATTGAATACTAACCTTGTTACGAGCTTGACCCACTTGATGGTACATTTCATAGTCTACTCTATTGGCGTTCTAATTACTTAATTATTATGTGTTGTAATGGACCCGAAGGCATCCGAAAATATGTATTACAATTTTTTTTAAATAAGATTTGAAATTTGGAATAACTGATTCAAGATATTAATTACTGATTCGATGGTTATGGAATCATTGAAAATAAGTTAACACTTGATTACTTAAAAGATGTTTATCATGAAACCCCTAAATAAGAGTTCTACTTGTCTTTATTGACAATCAACAAATAATATAGTGATATACTGATAAGGCATCAAAAAGTTATCTAAAGACTCAGGTTCAAACATTGGTGGGTAAATATATTTGATAGTCACTATCATTAAAAGAAACTCGTTACTCGTCTAATTGTCAAATTATTCCGAAAATTTGTTATCCTTCTTTTAAAGGATGGATATGAAAATGTAAAAAGGAAACAAAGGTATGCTAGAAATTAAGAAAACATATGCTCAACAGTTCTATTCATCTTTCTCACAATTCTTTTAACTTTCACTTAGCTCAGCTTCTTTATCAATGGGCCATCATGTGATTTAATAATTTGTATATCAATAATGTACGTCATGCAGATGCATGATTATTATTGATGAAAACCCGTACAATAATTGTGCTTATTGTTTTTTTTTTTTGTTTTACTAGAACAGAATAAAGAAGAGTTGGTAATTTAGTTTAAATTAGCATTAAGATCTTATCATGTTCTTTTTGCCACTTTCATGAGTGGCCTCTTGCGAGTAGGTGGTAACGTTTTATATATACTTAAAGGCAAATCAGACAAAAATAGTAGTGATGACAAAAGGTTATAAAAATATAAAAAAATGAAGAGAAGGGAAAAAAGAAAATATTTCTTAAATATTATTTTCTGTATATTGAATGAATGATGATTGATGAAGATCTTTTATATCTGATATTACATGGAAAGGAATAACTTTGAAAACTAATGATGATTTATCTTTAATAATTAACAACTTAAAATATATAATATATAACTGAGCTAAACTTATATAGCCAATAAGTCATAATTGCATTATGATATTTCTATATCTATCTTCTTTCTTTTTTACTCGTGCAATAATAAATTATTATGCTTCGTAAGAATCACAAGTACATGTAATCATCTATTATCTTGGTTCCACCATATTGATCATTTTACAAAGAAATAACTAATCATCAATAAAAGGAACTCTCTATCTAAAGGACGTTCATGATCATTAGTAATATAGTAATGAGTGGTGTTCGTCATTTTTTAAATTAGTAACTATATTTGCGACTAGCTCGTTTTGCATTCAGTTTTATTTTAGTTCAAGAATGTTTTTACAGTAAAAACAATTAAATCAACCTGTTTAAGCTCTCAAAATGAAAGAGCCTATAAAAACTAATTATATTTATAATCTAAGCTAATAATATATGTGACTAGTTTGTTTTGGTTGATAAATTTGTTTCCATTTTGCTTCATCATTAACTTCATAACAATTGGTCGCTAATTTGTGATTGTGTTCATGGGATGTAAATTTCAACCGTTTATTATTATCGTTGTATGTGTGTGTCGTATAGTGGTGTAGTGTGGCATAGTGTCATAACTTTGTCGCCACCAAATTTGAGTGTTGTATAATGTAATGTGGTAAAATTAAATTAATGGGTTTATAATATATTTTGATGGGTGTGACGAGAGTGTTGCATTTACCCTTAGTACTGAGTTTTAGTATGAGGTGACATTTTCTTTTACATTATTATGAGATGACATTTTCTTAAATGTTTATGGGATAAAATAATTAGAACTTATCCTTAGAAAGAAAATTAATAACTTGGTTAAGATATCAATATTCAAAAGACTATGAAATTATAAATCAAAATCCAATTTAAAAACCTGAAAACTTTCTTCTTTAAGAAAAGTGAATCTGACTGTAATAGATTAACTTCTCAAATTAAAGTATACGTGATTTGTATATATATTTTGCAATATAAAGCTAGATTGCTTATAAAACTTTAAAAGATAAAAAATGTATTTGTTTTTGGATATATACGCGTATTTAATCGTCAACAAAAACAGTTCCACTCATAAAACAAAGTCAGAATTATTTCAAAATAAAATTAAACGATTCTTGAGAATCACTCAAAGTCATAGCTTTGCTATGATTTTCTAGTTTTTTCAAAGGGCATCTAATATACTTTGTGACCTATTACTAGCTAGCAGGATTTTAACAATTAATCTCTAGCATAGAAAAACATAACAAATTAACACTTCATATATTGTCCCTTTGGGACTAAATTATTGTTGATATTTTACAAGCAATTAACTATATTGTGTACCAATTAAGTTGTATAAACTGGTTGGAGTTTTTAGAGAATTCATTTTTACCATTGTGGTGACATATATATTTACCAAACAAATGGCTCTTGATCAGCTTCAAGCAGAAAGCCTGCAGAATTAAGCTCATCTACCAGCTGCCATGAAGAAGAATAATACGACGAATCATCGATATCGAAAGAAAGATCTGGCAAGTGAAAGAATGTATCATCATCATCTTCTTCTGTGGGCTGTGATGCCACTGAATCTTGAGTACTGTTATCTGATGATGATGATAAAACGTTTGATGAATTTGAGCGAGAAAGCATTTCCTGGCTAGGTGGCTCGGCTCCATTGCCACCACACGAGGCGGCAGCCTTGGCGGCGGCTTCTTGAATGTCTTTGGGTGAAGTGGTGGCTGGCTGTGGAAGTAGATGCACCATATCCGGGAAGTTTAGGAAAGCAGAATGACCTTTTATTGCTATTGCTGCTACATCATGGGCTCGAGCCGCCATCTCAGCTGTTGAGAACGTCCCTAGCCATATTCTTGATTTTTTCCTAGGCTCGCGAATTTCCGACACCCATTTGCCCCAACTTCTCATTCTTACACCGCGATACATTGGATGATGTTCACCGCCACCACAGCCACTACCTCTGTTTTCATGCCGGATTTTCTTCTCATTGCCAATGTTTTGCTCTTGGGGCCTCTTTGAGCCTTTACGAGTGGCGGTGGTGGCGGTGGCCGCGGTGGTGGAAGGTGATAAGATGTTAACTTTACCTTCATTGTTGTTCATGTTAGTGTGTTGTTGTTCCATGATAGTACTTGTGGTTGCCAGCTACAAAGAATGTTGTTGAATGGGTGGTACAAAAATTAAGAGGTAAATGAGTGGATTTGAAATTGATACAAGCATAAAATGATGATATTGGTTTAAATAAGGAAAAGTTATAGGCCTACATGTATAGCATCTTATTCTTCTAGCATTATCTAAAGTTGTGTTATCTAAAGTAGTAAAATTGGATTGAAATTTTCAAAAAGGTATTGGGTAGGATTGAGTGATTTTTAGTAGTTTTATTAATTGATATATATACAAATTGAAATAATTAAATTGTATTATAAGAACTATATTATTAAGAAAGTTTACTAATATATATTTAAAATGTGATGGAAGTGTGTTAATAAAGATTAAGATAAATGTCAATATCAAAGATAAAGTTAGAAAAAGAAGAAAATGTCTCCCAAAAAATTTCTAATCAATAACTATCATGATTGTCTTGTATGGTGGTGAAATAAAAATGATATGTATCCTTGGAAGCGACACTATAGCTATGTACAAATTACAATGTTAATTTCTCCGAATGGGTTTATACATGTGACTAACCTTCGGTCTCCGTCGGTCTTTATTCATACACTTATTACTTTCAAAATTATTTTTAATGTTAAATTCTTCGTAACTTAGTAGGAGAATTAACATAATAAAATAATTGTACTAACTTATGAGGAGGTGGAGTGTTTATAGGGATATCGTTCATCAGTAAGGTATTACTATATACAGATAGTTGTGCCTGATAGTAAATGGTACTAGTTAAAAAGTTGTTTGGTAAACTTTTAATGATTCATTAAAGAGTTATGTTTAAATCGGCAAAGATGCAATGTGTTTAATTCATCTAAAAGACACCATTTACTGGTTTATAAAAACTATTAATAAATAAGTTTTAAAAACATATTAAATAATTCAAATGTTACTTTTAAAGACTCAACATTAATTCCTCAAACAACCCTTAAGTTACATATACTTTACTTCACTTGTCTTTATGAAATTTAAAAAATAAAATAATATTGTGATTTGAAGAAAAGGTTATTCTGAATCATCTTTTATAATTCAGCGTGAAACATGTTGATAAATTTATATATTTATCGTAGGCATTTTGTCATATTTGCTTGCAAACCACTAGTTTACAATTCATGTGGCCATACATTTATTGGCCTTTTGCGTAATAATGGTGGGCTCATCGTGATATATTTTCTTCCAAAATATATGGTTTAATAATAATTCTTTTATTATTAAATATGAAAACAAAATCATGTCATAGATCAATTGATTAGTTAATCGAGTGCCTAATTAATTTTATGTCATTATTTGTTGGTTATTGTTTGAAATTATACAACACAATATATTGCTAATTTGTTTCAAAACAATAGCGGCATAAAGTGTATGGTAAAACTACATATATCAGATCGTGTAGCAATCTTATCTCTCTCCACACTTTGCACAAAGCAAATGTTAAGTTAAACATCAGGTATGATTTTTAATGTATCCATTTTGTGTTTTAAACAATAAAAATTTCGTTTTATCATTCCATTTTTGCTTTATTATTATTAATTATCAACTATAATCAGAATTGGATATTTTATGTATTATAAACAAATTAAGGAGTCCTTTAGTATCATGATTTGTTTGATTCAATGGAGTAGTTACATACTGATGGCTTTGATTAAAAAAATATACAAAAAGTGTTGTTTATTGAACACAGAAAAATGGTTTCATCAACACTTGATCTTTATACTTGTCATTTTGAATGTAGACAAAGTATTACTGAAATAGTAGTAGAGTACTATCATCACTGCACATAGTACTTCATACATTCAAGATCTGTATTATCTTTCAGTATCTTTGACTAATTAGGTCGAGAAACTTGAAGCACCATAATAATCACATATACCAAACAGTTTCATCAGTAACATAAGTTAATTAAAAATACAGGGTATTTGCTACTGCAGTTTATTGTGACAGTAACCAGAGTTATAAGACTATGATTGTGCAGATTGACTTCCTGATTCTTGCTATAAATCTGTACAACATATATACACACATGAATCTGTAATACGTTTATATAATCATCTTATGTATCACACAATTAAAGACCAAAACAAATAAGCACACTATAATAAATCAATTTCATAAGCATCATTCAAATGCACCACAAAATCAACAAAACAAGGCTAGTTTTAATAATATAATGACATTACTAAAAGCAGGTATATCAAGCAGGTGAGCAGAAAAAACATAACATCTCTACCATCTATAAAACTGAAATAGGCTTTTACTGCTGGGTACAACCCACACTCGGCATTCCAGGTTCATCATCATCATAGTCTTCATCATAAGCTTCCTGTTGCCTCTGATACTCTTTCCTTCTCATTTCTTCTTCCATGTTTACATCATGTAACATGGTTTCTTCGGCATCATCCAATGCCATGTCCGACGAACTAGTGCTGGCCCCACCAGAGGGTAATATGGTCTTGAGAATCTTGCATTTTTCAGGGTTCAAGACACCTGTTTCAGGAAATGCAATGTTGAAATGGATTACAAGCTTCCCCTTCATGAATGGTCTCTGCCATTGTGGCATTCCTTCATCGTTGATTCCTTTGTATTGATCTGTATTTGTAAACAGGATGAAAAGAACAATGGTCAAAACTTCAAAACTCAAATCTATACACAAAACAGAGTATTCAAACTCTTTAACATCAACATTTAAAACTTTTCAGAGAAGCATACAGATAAAAGAAATTTAAGAAAAAGGGTCTTTGATTTCTGTACGGTTTAACTACAAAGGGAAGAAAATAATGAAGTTCAAAAAAGAGAGTTTTTTATATTATTGTACCAGGTTTGATGACTTCTCCAGGGTTTGTTTTAATAAGAAGTTGTCTACCATCAAGATGAGTAAGAACAAAACGAAACCCACAGAGCGCTTCTGTTAAGCTGATATTATGTTCCACATAAAGATCGTCTTGTTTTCTCTGAAATTTGGGGTGGTCTTTCAATTGCAATACAAAAACAATATCTCCTGTGACAGTATCAGGCTGCAAAATAGATAAAGATCAGTCAAAGTCAACCATAGAGATAAAACGAATAATGCCCACACGACTGGACATGCTATGTAAAATAACAAAACAACTTTAAAAATATGTTAACAATGATCCAATTTTTCTTACAGCCTCATCAGCTTGACCTTCAAACACAATTTTTTGGCCATTTTGCATTCCCTTTTCTACATGAACTTCAAGCACTTTCTTCTCCTGTGTAACCTTCTTTCCTTTGCACTGTTGGCAACGATCTCTCTCGTTGATGGATTCGCCTGTTTAATATAACATAATTTCCAGATTTATGGAAGTGAAAAATATGCACTTTCACACAAAATAAATAACAGAGCTGCAGGGGTTTGGGGTATACCAGATCCTCTACATTCAGGACAAACATGCTGCATTTGTTGGATCATTCCTGGGGCGATTTGCCGGGTTGTGACCCGCATCCCAGAACCTTGGCATCCATAACATCTTGATGAAGCACCACTCTTTGAACCTTTCCTGATATATTAAATGTATTTATAAAATATAATCATCACAACTAGTGCACAAAAAAGCTTCTTCTCTTGAATTTGGCTAAAAATGACAGAATGGTCATACAGGTTCGGATCAAGACAAGTAATTTTAGTACAGTAGACTTCAAGTTGACCCGCCAACGCTTTTTCTCCATTTATTTAGATTTTATAAATAGCAAATTTATTAAAAATTGAAGTGTAAAAACAGATTATTAAAAGATACAACCTTATTGGATAAACCATCTATAATGTTGTTACTTGTAAACATTGAATATTCTTCAAGCAACTTTCAGCTCGTTTGACTGGTTTCATGCTCACATAATTGTTAACTTTATCCATTCGAATCATAATAATGTTTTAACTGATGTAAAAAGAAGCATTTGTGAAGTACCCTTTACACTTCTTGCACAATATATTCCTTGACAGAGAGAGTTTCTTGGTCGTGCCATTATAAACATCCTCTAAAGAAACCTTAAGAATTTGTCTTACATCTTCTCCTTGTTTCTTCCTTGTTCTTGAACTTCCACCACCTAAATAATAAAAAGCATTTCCATGATAAATTAGTGACTAACTCAGTAAAGAAATTTGAAAAACAATCAAAAAGAGAAGGGTACAAAAATAAGTCTTACCACCAAATCCACCGCCAAAACCACCACCACCAAAAAACTGCTCAAAGATATCAAATGGGTTCCCAGAGGAGCCACCGCCCCCTCCCATGCCCTCTTTCAAAGCATCTTCACCATATTGATCATAAATTTCTCTTTTTTCTGGATCACTAAGAACTTCATATGCTTGGGATAATTCTTTGAACTGAATAGTAACACAAGTTTAGAAATAAAACAAGAGAGTGTCATTATATAGGGGGCGCTAAAATGGCATCAGATAATCAACTATAATAAAACATGGTGCAGAAATCAGTTTGGATATGCTTCTGGTGTTTGATGTTTTTACTGCTATATAAGTAATGTATAGATCCATTCGTGCAGTGGGTGGAATTGTGGAAAATTGCCCGCAACACGACTGAGTGACTGACAAATAAGCCGACGTAATGTGATCAAAAAACATCCTTATATGACAAACTTACTTTCTATCAACTAGCGTACTATTTTTAATACATTAAAAAATAGCTATATAACAATATCTTTTTAAGTAATCAATTTTCTTGTAACGAGTAAGAAGCTAACTATTCAAAACCAATTACTTAGAACCTAAAATATGAAATAGTCATCTCATATCAGAATCACTTCACCTGAAACCAATTATGGCAATTTGACTTGAAGACGCAATAATCATATGACAACTTTCATAGCCTTAAACTTGTTATATCCGTGAATCTAATGAAATATGGCATGAAATATGGCATTTAAATTATAAAAATTCACCTTCTCAGGGTCTCCACCTTTGTCAGGATGATTCTTTATGGCAGATTTACGGTAAGCCTTCTTTAGTTCATCTTGAGATGCACTTTGAGGAACACCAAGAACTTCATAATACTTCGTATTATTACTTTTCTTAGGAACACGTCCAAACATGATTTCGATGGAGGACTGGAGGTTAACAAAACTATAACAATAAAAAGAATTTGAGTAAATATGATGTCATGATATGGATCTAATAAAGTCTATAGAAAAAGGTCATTTTATAATATTCCCACATTCAGGATACAAAACAAAAGATCAATAAAAACACTTCTAAAAGAAACATGTAACTTAAATCCATATCAAATAGCAGTTAAGTCTTATAACAAAATTCTGGAAAAAAAGTTCTCTTTCTCAAATAATCAGAAATCTTCCTACATAATTCTTTTAACAACCATGAGAACCAATTACTGGAGAACTCAGAACTCATGGGACCCCAGCAATACCATGCTAACCTATAGAGTTAGGTAAAACACAGCTTTTGTTGAACATTCAAGAGGTTAAAGACAGAAAACCGGTGGAAGCTATATTCAAACACGAGACGTCTACTAGAGTTACTTAAACGCTTGCCACTTCGCTAATTACAGAATTTGAACTTGGGACCCCTCTCATACACATATTGAAACACTTAACTGAACCACGTCTTCTAAGTTCTAAATTCAGATTATAACATCAGCTGTTTCAGCAGTTTGGGTGAAACTTTGAATTTCTTTGCTTCAAATTTCAGAAACAAAATAACACATAAACATAAACCTAACCAATACAAACATATGCTGATAGGCAAGGAATGTAAACAAAAGAATCAAACCACCAGCCTAAGTCCCTACATGTTAACACTTGTGTCTTCTTTGATTTCACTTTATGCTCTAAAGGGGATCAACCATATAGAAAATGGTGTTCAGTGAACTTGTTATGATATCTTCAAGCTTTCGAGAAAAAAAAAACAAACACACCTATTACTTAACGAAGCTAATCTATCTTTGTTTATGTTGTCAAACAAAATCACAACACTATGAGTAATTACATTAAAAAAAAATTGTGTAACCCAAAATAGTACTCGCTTTGATTGTTCCTTAAATTATCTTATTTCTAAGCTAAATTCTTTCTGACAAGTGATTGCAGCAATTTTGCCTACAAAATCCACACAAACATCGGAGTCTTAGCATGTGGTTTTCTAACATGTGCCCGATTCACAAATTATGGTGTACTTAAATAACTCAAAATTTCCTTATAAAAATTAATTCAAACCAAAAGCTTAAAATAGAAACTAAATAAAGATCGGCCCAAACAGAAATCATATCGATACTTTCAAGCACACCAATTGATCCAAAAACATGAGGGATCTTACATATGCAAGCAATGAGAATACAGCTATACAAACGTCCAAATTCAAGAATAAAAAACGTAATCTTGAAAAAGACCGAAAACTAGAAGTAATCACATAGATCTATTGACTATTGGGAGTTCAAACATAACAATGAAAAACCTAGCTTTGACGAAGACCCAGAACGTAACAGGTAGTAAAAGGAATGAAAAAACTAATGAAAAGAGAGAAAACAAGAATCATCGTACGCACCTGAAGATGAGAGAGGGATGGGATCTGTGTGTGTTGTGTTTGATGAGGAAGCGGTGGTGAATTGAAGTTGCAAGAAAACACAAGGATGACAACTTAACCTATTAGATGTATACGAGGTAACGAGGATATATATATA